>WOGP01002492.1:0-16654 GCA_015342065.1 Leptinotarsa undecemlineata | reverse complement strand
TTTTGCTTGAAACAGTAGAAACTGAGTTGTTTTATGTGACATGGTAACTTATTATAGAATTTCAAATTCAATGAATTATTTTGTGCAGAATGTATCGACAAAGAAAAAACGAAGATGACGGCCAGAAGGGCACTGATATGATAGGAACATAAGGTAAACGACCATAGACAACGACATGTGTTCGCTGAATCCAAGAGCGTCCAATGCATTCCGAAAAAGTCCCTGTTTGGTGTGGATGTTGGGCTGACAGCGTCATCGGTCCATATTTCTATGTAATCGACGTTGGCCAGTCCACCGACAACGGCGAGCACTATAGATCTATGATTACCAGTTTCTTCTGGCCCTAATTGGATGATGTGGACGCCAACGACATGTGGTTTCAACGGGACGGCGCTACGTGCCCAGAGCTCATGCTATATTGATAGTCTGCACTAGCAATTTGAGGGCATGGTACTCTCACATGGAGGTGATGAACCAACCACCGAGATCGTGCGACTTGACCCCATAAAACTTTTTCTTGTGGGGGTTTTCCTAAGTCGCAGGTGTATGCGAATAAACCATAAACCACAGCGGTCCTCAAAGCCAACATAACCCTTGTTTTATGCGCCAGTCATGAAAAATTGAACGCATGGATGCGCTCCACCCAGAAAAGCCGTGGCAACATTTGAACGATGTTATATTACACACGTAATGGCTCTTTCAAACGGATAAAAAATTTCGATGATATCTCACAAACACTTTATTTCATTTCAATTTAAAGATAGGAAGCGCTTAATGAAATTCACGCGGTTTCTCAAGCTTTATGTATTTATTTTAAGCAAGTAATACATTTAACTTTTCAGAGACGGAATCAAAGAAGATCCTGATATAGACATACCGTTGATAGTGGAGGCAGTACTGAAAGAAAGTAGAAAAGAGGAGATCGTCTACAAAAACAGCGCCTTACGTGCTCTGGGAGAAATAGTTTCTTCCCTAGACGTTGACAAGTTCGAAGAAATCTACGGCATCATACAGGGAGTCTTGACGGACCAGACCACCAACAAAGATGAAGATGACTCGGGCGAGGAAATATCGAAGAAGAGGGAGGACATGATCAAGCTCAAAGAAACTGCTTACGAAACGCTGGGTAAAGCTTGGCCGCAGCACAGCAAAGCGACGCAGGAGAAATACAGGGAGCTCTTCGTGGAACACTCTGTACAGCACTTGCCTTCCGTCACCCGCTCGGTGCAAGTTAGCGTTTTGTCTGCTCTGTACAGTTTCGTGGACAAGCTATCGTTGCTCAGCGATGAGAATTTGACAGATTTGGAGAAAGCGAGTTTGGAGAAAATCGTTACCGACGTCACAGTGGCCCTAAGGCTCGCCCTGGGGGTTCCTAAGCATATTAGGTTGAGGAAGGAAGCCTTGAATGTGGTTTATTGTTTGGCGACGAGGTTGAAGGAGAGGGGGAGAGATAAGGAGTTGGAGACGGTCATTAGAATGTTCCAGGAGGTTTTGACGGATCTGGCGAGCGATAATCAGCCAGAGATCAAGTCGAGGGTCGCCGATATAAAGAAGATTAAGGGGGAGTAATTTATTTTCTAGGTGTAAAGAACTAATTTATGCGAATAAAGTAACACAGTTGAAGTTGGTATCGTTATTTGAAATATTGGAAACTGTCATCTATTGTCTTGAAACTGTCATCTATTGTCTTCAAAAAACGAGTATAACTCAAAAAGTCGTTTGCAGATTATCCTAGTTGATCTCGCAGGAGATGATAATGAAGGGAAACATAAAAACTCCCATTTTTACATAGAACGTCAAATTTGTATAGACATTACATGTCACTTGTCTATGTCACGTGGGGCTATGTACGATATTTCATTCTTGCTTTTATGGTTGCTTGTGATTGTTTTGTATGAGGGCGGTGATAGACAACTTGTTACCTGAAGCTGGTCACCATTGAACTAATTCAATAATGACGTAAAATAAATCTATTTGATTGATTTTTTTACGATGCATACAAAATTTACAATTTGAGCGACCTTGAGGTTTAAGCCGGCCTTAATATTTACTCTAATGAAGTATAAACTTCATTGATAATGAATAATCATTATTAATATTGGAAAAACCACCTCAAGTTCATTCTTTTCGATCAATAATAATAATAAAAACATCGGATATATAATTTTGACAGCTGCAAGACCCTTTTATCGATTTTTTTGGAGATTTTCACCTTCCATAAACTGAAAAAAATTATATCGTGATGGAAAATTTTTTACTCTCTTTTTTCAGATCGAACTTTTCGATTGGAACTAAGGGATAGATCCATTTGCCACCAGATACCGCCAGAAGTGTGTTTTTGGCGGGTCTAAAAATTCGGTACATTCAATTTTGTATTATGAAAAAATTGAAGTTCTGTTCGCAGTTTAGAGCAGTTTTCATAGATTTAAGGGGGGTAATGTGCTTGTTTAAATCAACATATTTTACCATTGAAGCAAATGCGCGATTCCTATTACATTTTTATGAGTTTGTGGGTAAATATTATTAATTTTTACCTCTACTGGCGAAAAGGTAAACTAACTTGACGCAGGCCATCTTTAAAAATAAACATATTTTCGGTTTAGATTTTCACATGTTGGTGTTAGATAAATAATGTTATTATATGCCACAGTATTTCATTATTCTAAAAAAAAACTTCATTGAATTCTAAACAAATATGAACTTGTTCTATACCTAGAGCCTAAAATCGATTCTTTTTGACATCTTCGTCGGAGTGTGTATTGACCTTAACTCGATTAGATTCTGAAATGTCATGAGCCCGACCTTGAGTCAAAATCAAAATATTGATGGGAGTGATAACTGATTCATTTAATTTCGTTTAGGATTTTCATGCTAAAAAAACAGTAGTGTGACTTTTACGTAATTTCTCCCAGTTCAATTCTAAAGTGACCATGAAAGATTTGAGGGTTTTTGTAATATTTGTAGTTTTTGCGGATTATGCAGCTTCATCACCCTTTTGGGGGTCTGATCAGTGTGTGAATATTTGTAAGAGGACTACTTTACCAGCATTGGATTTGGTGAGAATTTTTTAAATTGAAGCCCAAAAAATATTCTGAATCTATCAACAGCAGTATACAGGATTCCTTAGGGCTCAGTTTTTTCAATAGTGATACTGAGCACTGAAAAAAATGTTATTCAAAGACAAGACATATTTAAATGTAGTATTGAAAAGTATTTCATGTTGTTTAATATTTCAGGATTACTATGAACAAGTGGTTTGCCAAAGAGGTTGCAAGTTTTTCAATATAATAAAACTGAAGGATGACTCAAAAATCAACACAACGAAAAAGGAATGTTTCATTTGTAAGTACACCATAGTTAATTACCTTCGTAGTAGTACTTTGTTTTTCTTTTGAAGCTTGTGAAGAAACTTACATTGTGAAAGAGGAAAACAACATTTGCAAGACGGGCTGCAGCATTATGGCAAAAGAGCAAGAGGTAGGCAGTGATACTTCCCTTTTGGCACAGTGATATCGTTGTATTTTTGTAGAATTTGGTGTCAACCCTGATCTTGGAGACTGAAAACAGCATTGTTCTAGCAAGTCCCGAACGTGAAATCGAGTTTGACCTGTTCTCAGATCCCAGTATCAGAAGTCAGCTGGAAATAGGCTTCAACGTGGACTATAAAATACCTGAAACACACATAAGAACCATGCCTATAGAGATAACAGAGGAAGAAATACGAGTTAAGGAATCAGGTGACTGGTTAGACTGTGCATCTCGCAACTCAGGTATCCCCAGGTGGATATTGCTATCGGCTATTCTATCTGCCGTGTTGATAGCTCTGTGGCTAAGTTTCTCCTCTGAGAAACGAAACAGTACCGAAGAGGAAATCTCTGAAATTGATATACCCGATGATAAGCTAATCTTAGAAAATGATGATTCTCCAGAGAAAGACCCTTGTTTGCTAGAGCAGGGACCTGTACTCTTCGTGGAGAACATTAATTATCAACCCGAGGCGCCTCCGAAGTATACTTTGGAGAACGATAAAGTTTAAGTTTTCAGGAAGCAATTTTCGGTCGTTATTGCATTTTTTGGTTGTTACACTTTTGTCGGACAAGACAATATTGAATTGATTGCAATTATTGGGAGAATTTGAAACCATGATTACTTCGTCTCTCGAATTTTTGTAAAATTGCCCTATTATTGTGATGTAAGTGTTGTATTTGTCAAAATACTGTTTCCAAGCGATTCTTGCAAATTCGAATTGTGAGGATGTGTTTATCCTTCAGGAGTTTCTCATCATGTTCAGAATATTTTTTTGAGGATCAGATTCACCTTTATATACCCGTTTTGTCTAGTAATTTAATTTGGTTTCTCAATTTTTCTATTGAAGTCTCCAGGAATTTCCACTCCAACAACAAAATCGATTATTTTAGGCACTGTCTTTTCTATTATACGTGTTTTTGTTCAGGTATGTTATCTCTAATATTTGATTTCACAACTTTTTGAAATGAATGGCAGTTTCAACAGGGATTTTCTTCAGTTATGTTGGTTATAGTGAATATGTCAGAATTGAATGTAGTGTTGCCAAACTGAGTTCCAGTTGTAATTCTCAAAACCGGTTTTGGGGGAATCACCAATTTTTTTGATATCTGAAATTAAACTATGGTTGGAGTTGTATTTTAAAAAATTCAGCAAGATGTTATTAAAGATGAATGACAAAGGTACCTTGGTGCATTTAAGTTTTTTTGAATATGCAAATTGATAATATAGATATTGAGAAGGTTACGTCCTTGAAGTAGTCGACTGTTGTCAGACAACAGAACATGAATTTCCAAAAGTTGTTATTCTTAGAGACTGAATGAAAAAGTGTAATATTTCAATGAAGAAGGAATAAATTATACTCTCGACTCTTATTGAAAAAATTATCACTTTTCATTTCACATCATTTGGAATTCGTCATTTCCCATTGTTTTAAATGTCCACGATGTGACTCTCATCTCCGGGAACATAAATTTGGTTTTAGCCTCGAGCCATTGATATTTGTTTGGTTGTACAAACTGGTGGAGTTATTTATCAAGTTTTCACGCCTTGTGATATTGTTACATGATCTCAGTGTATGTTTTGGTACTTACTGTTTTTGTCAGTTATATGTATTTGTTGTATGTATAGTGTGTAAGACAAGGAATATAATCTTTTTGCTGAAACGAATTTCATTTATTTGAGGGTCAAGTTGAAAAAAAATGCTTCTTGAATATAGTGTATTTGTTATTTTCCACCTTGAAGCAGAATGTGTGTTATTAAGTACAAAAGCAAAATATTTTCAATCAACCTTATTTACGTAAAAATTGTAAGTGTACAAGTCGTTTCATTGTTGGCAACACTGATACGTGAAGAGGAAAACTAATTTGTCAATGTCGACGTCACTGAAGCTCATAATAGGAATCTAGACCGCCAGTTTATTTCTTGCACGTGGTGGTTCAAAGTACATTTATGGCAGTATTTTCCATATATCATGCAAAGCCAAGCTTTACTATTCTCGGCTAAATGATCAGGGTCAGTTCAAATGTTGATGTAATGCACCGTAATTACCCAAGTCAATCTTTCTAACGCCTAAAAATTACTGAAATTATTCAAATAAATCATACTCACCAAGCACAATAAACAGAGAGATGAATGTTATATCAAACTGCAATTCAAGTATAAAAAATATGGATTTTTTTTCAAGTAGAAAAGAGGATTAGATATAACCTTTACAGTGTAACAACATATGGAAATTTCGGGTAATTGTCTATTATAAGCTCTAAAAATCTGGGATAATTATTATTTTCAATAATACCACTTTCCAGTTACATATTTTTATATTGAATGTAGTAGGTTAGAGTCACACCATAACTTGAAAGTATTCAAAACCCTAGGTTATTTTAATCTCCAGTAAGTTATAGATTCAATATTTTCTTTTTCATATCTGAAGAAATGATGTTTGTTTTCAGAAATAAATACAAGTAGGTACAACTGAAATACATATTATATGCTGATTTGAAGTGAAATTTGATAAAAAACGTTGTTTTAGTGAAGAATTTACATTCGAGTAGCTTGTTGACTGCAGATGGTTTTGAAAATAATAACAAATGGATAAAGTTGGCAAGTGATTTTGATGAACGAGGCCAAATTTTGACAAATAACAAGACAATTGTCAAGACATCAAACTTTAAAAAAATTTAAATGGTTATGTTATGAAAGAAATGGCTTTAACTAGTCATTTGTGAATTTAACTGCTCTATAGCCGGGAGACAAAAATCATTCGAAATACATTTCAAATTTCCGTTCAATCTCGAGCGATGGAGTACATAGCTGAATCCATTGCTCTGGGGATAGATTCCCTAATCCTCGCAGCTTGCATTAAACAGTATTACAAGAACAAAAATGCTATGGCGATGATACAGGGTGCTCCCTACTTGGAAATTGGCAAGGAATTAAAAGACATAGTCGGCACTCACCCCGACGGAAAGTTGTCTTATGTTTCGGTGAGGGGAATAGTAAAACCGCTAGGGAATCCCATAATAAGCAACAGCAATCCGAATGTTACCGGAGTAGTCCAGCTCTTGAGGATAAAGGAGCACGTGATCCAGAGAAGCACGACGGGCTTTTGGGCGGATTCGGAAAGAGTCATTCAGGAGGTTCACAACGTTATGCCCTTCGCCCTGGAAGTCAAGGGAATACAGATAGAAATTTGTGAGCCGCTTGCTGCGGATGTTTTAGGTTAGTATGCTATCTAGTTGCAGTGGAAACAGCTTGTTCCTCAGAAGTTTAAATCCTTTATTGAAATCAGATTAGGGTTGAATAATAAAATGTTCAGCTACTTTTTAGATATGGATGTGATATCTGACAACTTCCACCCCACGGTGCCAAGCGTCGTCGACCACATTTGGAGCTTTTTTGCCGGTATTCGTCAACGGGGGGTACAGTCCACAGAGAAAATGCTCCGGAATGGAGTGACGATAACTGGTATAGGAGAACTAGTTCTGGGAAAGGATAGAACTTTAAAACTCCAGCCTCCGTCAAACGGTGCCCCTTTTTATCTAACAAACATGCAAGTTACGTCTCTTATTAAAAAACTGGAAGGCTCTAAGAAAAACTACAGGTTCCTATGTATAATATTTGGAGCAATCGGTGTCGTCCTGGGGGGATTAATTTTGAGGAAATATTGGAAAATCAAGGCAGAAAAGAAAGAAGCCGCTGATCGAAAATTATTATTGGAGGAATCAAGGAGAGAGAGGAGGAGGAGATTGAGGGATGAGGATTTGAGTGAAAATCAGATCTGCGTGGTGTGCAAGACCAATCCTAAAGAGGTTAGTTTAATCTAATTGAGACGATCTGATAATGAATAAGTCATTGTTCCAGATCATTCTGTTACCGTGTGGCCATGTATGTCTATGCGAAGACTGCTCTGTGGATATTTCAGATCAGTGCCCCGTATGCCGAGCCAACATCGAGACAAAAAACGTAGCGTATGTGATTTGAATTTTCAATCAAAAGCATTGAACGTTCAACAGCTCATTTATTTTGTAAATAGTATAAAAATGTATATAAATTATATTGTTAACTCCTCTAAAGATTTAACATTTGTTTGTGAAGGTTCCATACATTGTGCGCAAGAAGAGCATGTTTTGTTTGTTACCCCCTTCTCCCGGTCGCATCCTTTAGAATTTGAGTTACAAGTGTCTTTCTGTTGATATTCCTGCAGTATCCTTTTGACTTTGCTGGATTTGCCAATGCCCAATTTCGGGAGACCCTTGTTCAAACCCTCCAACAGGACACATGCTTTGCACACTTCTTGTGAAGACACGTACCCGCAACGAGAACAGTTTGTAAGAGTTGGCATATTGGCCGTTTCGTTGATTTTTATCGATTCTCCTGAAAAAAAAAACGTAAATTGGTAAATGTTCATTTTTACAACTAGCTACAGGTTTTCAATTAAATTTACAAAATAGCATGAATAAAATAAATGTATTCAGTATACGCATGACATGTCAAAAAAACACTTGTTAATTTTTTTTAACAATAAAACTTTAACCCTGGACATCGATGTTTTGGAACAAGACACTTGTCTTACTGCTTCTTTAGCACCAATCTGGATAACATCACAAGATAAAGCACATAATTTATTCATAAAATTACAAGTGTCTTGTTCCGAAACATCAATGTCCACCAGTAACAGTGTATCGTATAAGTGAAATTTTACCTTTTTCATACACTATATTGTGTAGCAATCCTGTGAATAATATCTGATTCAACTCCAACACGAATGTTTGGAGTGCAAACTGAATAAAAAAAGTGTTTTTTGTATAATTCAATGTTTATATATCAAAAATTGATCTCCCCTAAAAATATATCCCTTCCAATTCATATTAGAGGCTCTTTCATTGTTTCTGTTGGCACTGTAGTCATATCTTTAAAAGAAGCTCCAAGTTTACATCAGATTCATGATCGTCAGACAAATATTTTCAAGTCCTAATTAAAAACCATTTCAAAACTAGCAAGAGCCAGAAAAACACAATTTTACTAAGCGAATAAATAAATTACCTGAATGGATGATATTCATTATCACCGAAGGATCAATTTTTTCTAGATCTTTAAGAAGTACCCTGGCATGGCCTCGGTAGGCATTGGGGGCGAAAATACATTCCGTTGAGAAGTAAACTAGTTTCTTGAAGTAGGCGTACATGACTATCTCTTTCTCGTAGCAATATTTCAAGGGTTTTACTCTAGGAATGCCATCCCCACTGTCCTAAGAAAGGAAAATAGATTGAAAACTAGAATTATTACATTAAAATTAATCGTTATCACTCACTGTAATGATGGAAGTACACCTACTCAATCTAGCAACGTCTCCTCTTAGCACATTCATCAAAACAGTTTCGGCTATGTCATCGGCATTGTGTCCGGTAGCTAAGTAGTCAACTTTGAGTAGGTTGGCACCTCTATCCAACGCTTGTCTTCGGAAAACTCCACAGAAGGTGCAGTTATTTTTTCTCCCAATCTGCAAGTGAAAAACAAAGTCCAATAAAACAGTAAAGTTAAATCAGGTTTGAAAAATTGAATATATTCAATGACAGTTATGTTTGAATGTTCATTAAAAAACTTACCTCTGCTACAATCTCATCCATGGTCCACCCGTAAAGATCTTTGTAAGACATTACTTTCAGAGGCATCTCGTAATCATCTCGGTTTTTCTTGACGGTCTCCAAACTATCATCGCGATAGCCTGTGATGCCCTCGTCAATCGATAAAAGTATCAATTTCAACTGGTAGTTGTACTTCTCGTTCAACAACTTCAGGATGTAAGCTAGGACGGTGGAGTCTTTTCCTCCGGAAGCGGCAACTGCTACTGTAGAGTTCGGGGTGAATAATTTTGCCTTCGTGATGGTGAAGTGAACTTCGTTCTCGAAGGCTTCGAAGAAACAGTCTTTGCACAATTTATCGCCAGTTTTTGGTCTCTGAAATTTTATGGTGTTGTATAGAAGTAATGAATTGTTAACAAAGTCTTACTTTTAAGGTAGCGTTACGTCCACATTTTGTTGAACAAGAAGGCATGTCGAATAAGATTTCAAATTTTTTAATTAAAATATGTTTTACACAACATAACCTAAAATAAATTAAAACATGAGCTCAGAACAATAAAATTCAGAAGCAAAGTAACATGGAACAAATGTCTAAGAATCACCCATTTGCTGAGGGCTAGTGAACTTCTTGACAGTTGTGACAACGTGAGCTCGCCACTATACATATATTTATTTGTTTATATATGCGAGTACGCATGTTATTTTATTTATTTTGTATATAACAAATATTTTTTTAAATAATATGATATTTAAATTTTATGATTTGTTTGGTAGTAATCTATATATTTTTAATAACTTACCAGCAGTCAGTCTGTGATTTGTGTTCTCGACTGTTTTTTTACCATAGCTTTGTCAATTAGAATTTCTCTTCAGACAATAAAGCATATTTATTATTATTATTATTACTTCTTGGTAGTTCCAAATTTATTTTTATCAAATGAAATATCGCATCCTGGTGAGGGAAATACTATGTTAATGAAGAAGCATCGACCTTCTAGATTTTTGTATTGAACAGTATAATTTGTATTTATGAATTTCACTAATCAAATAGGAAACAGAGATGAGCTTTCTAATTTCCCCTTTATATTCTCGAGCAGATTCCCAGTTTTTTTTCATTTCCATTTCCAACCAACAGTCCAAACTATTTACAGGGTCAATTAAATATGTTAAATTCAGTAATATTGGTACTGTAAATACACTTAAAATTTTAAATGATAAAACTAACGAAAAAGATCGGGGATGCAGTTGTAACGATATATTATTATTATGGATCAAAGTTGATATTATATGAATCAGATATCGAATTGAAATTATTATATATGTAATAACTAATAATTCATATCTCTACTTCTCAACATAACATTTTTTAGCCAAATTATTTCATTTATCAAAGAATGATTCACATTTTCAGTGATCCAAATCAAAGATATTTCATATGGATCAATGGATGAGTTTATCGCTGAATGAACTCACTCGCATTCTGTCATTAAAATCAAAATAGAGATCGCTGATCTTTGGTAGACGCGCTCATGACAACACCGACAGCTGACAGCTGACAGTGACGGCTGAGATCTGACGTTTGAAATGGCGTAAAGTGTTATTTGTTGTGTTGATATTTTTGTTTTATTCAATTTATTATTTTATTTCGTTTTCAAACTGTTTGTTATTTATCTGTAATTCCCTAAAATGTCTCGTGCCAAATCTAGGCAGAATATTGAAGTGTGTGGTGATTGTGGAGCTGCGGGTGAGTCACTAATACAAAAGTGGAAATTAAGTCATTTACATCACTGCTGAATAATTGCAGATGCTACATGGGCCTCCGTGAATAAGGGCATCTTATTATGCACCCAATGCTGCAGTATCCATCGAAGTTTAGGAAGGCACATCTCCCAGGTTAAGTCACTGCTGAAAAGTAAATGGCATCCTAATCAGTTGAACGTATGCAGCATTTGCTTGATTAATTGGTGCAAATTGTTAAATTAACTGTTTTTAGATGGTATATTCATTGAATAACAACGGCGCAAATAATATATGGGAACATACTCTGTTAGAGAACGGGTCGAAATTAATGAAAAAGAAACCCAATGCTAAAGATCCTTTAAGGTCAGTAACAATCACACAAGTTTCTACGTATTCTACAATTGCGATAATTTTACATAATAGTTTGCCAAAACAGCAACACCAGTTTCTCCATATCATAATTGCTACAGAGTTGGAGATTTGTTGAGATTTGATTTGGGTGAAACGTTCATTAAAATTATTGTTATTAATATACAATAAAAAGAGTGAAGGACCAAGGACAGATCCTTAAAGTTCACCTTTTGGACATAGTCTGATGGATATGCATAAGACCATGTTAAAACACTACCTGTAATATTGTGAACTATTATGTAAAACTCTTATAACACTGCAATTGCATCACAACTATTCAATTCAGTTGATTTTTCAGTGTCAAGAGGGAATATATAAAAGCCAAACACCAGCAGTGTGCTTTTGCCTTCAAGGAAAACTATGAAGACGGTCTTCTCAGTGTTGAAAATGAATTGGGCAAGCAGCTGCATGCTAGCGTTAGGACTCCTAATCTGGAAACCTCCTTTCGACTCTTAGCCTTGGGAGCAGACCCTAATTATTTCCATGATGTATTTAGGAACAAAAATATTTCAACTGTTGTACTGAATACTTGTATTTTAGGAGAAGGGGTCTACTCCTCTTCATGTCGCCACCAAGTCTGATCAGAAATTGCAAGTCGAGTTGCTGCTGGTTTACGGTGCAGACCCTTCTTGTCCTGATAATCAAGGAAAAACTCCTATCGATTATGCAAAGTAGGTACTTCATCTTGTGACAGTTTTTGTTGATTCCCTTACATTCACAATTTTTTTAGATATCTTGCCGATAAAGATTTGGTCAGTCGATTGATAGATAACCAGTACGAAGTGACAGACACTTTCAGTTATTATTTGGCCCTCCGTAAACCAGATCACAGCAACGATATTCATTTTTTCATACCGCAGACGGGATTCAAGTCTAATTCAGTGTCGTTAGCTAAGCTTCAAAAGGTAAACTGTATTTTTGTCACAGTGAGTCTGTATCGGGAAATTGCTGCCCCCGAAAAATTTTAACAATGATTCAAAATTGTATTTTAGCTTAATAATAATGTGTTTGAAGAGCTTGCCATGGATGTGTTCGATGAAGTTGACAGGAGAGAAACTGAGGCTAGTAAGTATCCTTTTAAAACTTTTTATATTGTGATATATGATGATCAAAGGCAATGAGGCAACTGACGAAGTACTCTTATCCTTGCAGCAGATATAAACCTGGAAAATATCTTTGACAAAGTTATTTTTGTCCGTCTAGTAAACTATTTCTAGAGAAAATGAAAATCGATAACCATTCTTTCGAAGTCATTATTACTTTGAAAAATTTTAATTTTATATACTCTTTTCTTGAATGCAACGAGTGGTAAATATCACGATTGTTATCCACACTCTAGCTTGGCTTAGTTGTGCAGACACTACGGACCTGAATGACGTACCTTTCCTGCCGGTAGACCAAACTTTATCGACGACAAGAAACCAAGGAAGACAGAAATTAGCCAGGTTCACTACACCCGAGTTGAAGAGCTTAGTTTACGACATTCTGGTGGATACTCAGAGGAGGCAGATGGTATCAGACAAAGGTATTTATGAAAGGACTGTTGTTCAGAGGCGTACTAAATTCATTGGGTGGAGTATTTGAAAATGAATACAAAGAAGTGTTTGTGTTTGACTAATCTAAGAATGTTATTTTTAATGGTGTGCAAAAATGATGAAAAACTAAAATTTCATAATAGTATTTTTTTATTGGAGCTCTAAAACAACACATTTTAAACTTATCATTTCAACCTTTTCCTTTAAAAAATTATTTGAATATTTAAAAAAGGAATGAAATAATGCATTCAACATTTAAAGGGATTCGTTTCTATTATACCATTTGGCAACATCGGTTATAGGTAATAAAGGACAATGAATCTGTTACCTGTATGAGACAAACAAAGATGACATATTTTAGAGGCGTGTTGTTCTGTTTACTTATGTTCCGAGACATTCTGTGACATATGACATTTTGTGACATGAAATTTTGTGCACCTAACCTATCTTCCTCTATATAAATAAATAACGAAACAACTGTTGTTCATGTTGCTTGTGGAGTTGGTTTTGAACTATAATTTATATTTTGCCTTAATTGATTATTTATAAAGATAATTTTTCTTTTTTAAAGTAGAATATCTAGGTACGTATAAATTATTTCAACTTGATATAGGCGCTGTTTCCAATATGTGAATTAGAAAGAAATCCCTTTAAAAATTAAAATCCAACATTTGAAATATCAAACTCATGAATTAAACTCAACTTTATTTTGTTCAAACTTTCATTTGCTGTAACAACCCAAATTGAGGAACATTCCCCATTACAACGACAACTAAAATCTGTAAAAAACAATGAAGTTATGCATAAACACATATATACACATATACATACAGATATATATGTATATACACATACACATATATAAATATTTTTTATATAATAGCATGAATAGTCAGACAGACTTATTCTGCTATAAGACTATTCACAAATCTTATACACACTTAGGACATTTGAACTGAGAAATCAGTAAACAAAGAAATGAAATTAGTTTCTCACAAAAATAATATATTTTATGTATCCTAGTTTCTTTCCTGAAATATAAATTCTTTTAATCATTTTTTGAACTTCTCAATATTTTCACATATTTTATTTAAATTAAGCAATTTATTGAAAGCATTGAGATGAAACATCATGATCATGAATTTCCTAATTTTTTACTAACCTGAGATCAGATTTCATTTTTTTTTATTGATCACTGAATAAGCAATTTTGAGTATGTCTATTATGAAATATTCTTCTAAAGAAAATGTTTGTTAATGAATACAGTTGGTTAGTTGAAATGTCATATGGAAGACGATACAGTACTTTTAATGCTTTCTTATAAACAATGGAAATTTTGTTGAAGGTATTTTTACACCATGATCCCCATACATTGAATAAATATTCAATCTGGATAAGATTATGTGACTCCAAAATTTTGCTATTTATGGTTTCAATTTTGGACAAATGTGTAGTTCATCAACAATGGCGGACTTTTTTTCATAAGTTGGTCAATATGTATATCCTATTTCAATGTATTGTCAACATGAACACCAAGGTACTTCATTTGCATAGTTTGTTTTATTTATGTATTCCTTATAGAAATATTTAATGTGATATCTTGCTTATTTTTTGATGAAACATAAGAAATTCAGTTTTATTTGGATTGACTGAAAGAAAATTTGAGCTAAGCCATTTTTCAAATCGTCATTAATTGTATTTTCTAAAATAGTTGGGTTTTATTTGCAAACAAAAGTACTGATCATCTGCATATATTGTATACTTACATGTTAATTTGATTTGGCAAATATTTTGTGTGCACAATAAGTACAGAATTGAACCCAAAACTGAGCCTTGAGGAACTCCTTTATTTATTAAATGTTTGCCCGAAGTTACTTCATTTATTTGAGCGCAAATAGTTCTTTAAGTGGAATATGAAGTTAAAAGATCATTTAGCCTGCCTCTAATTCCCGTTGATTCTATAAAGTTTATTAAAGAATTTTATCCTCACCAGTGGGATCTCGGAAACTATGTAAGATACAAAGATGGTTGAATTGGGGCAAAGTTGAGCATTTACCTGACTAACAATATGCCTTTGAGAAAGTTCTGGAATTCCGAGTATTTCCGGAGATATCCGGAAAAACCAGAAATTTCGGAAATGGTTATTTTTTTCTGGCTTTAGTTTTTGAAGGATTCGAAAATGAATTGCACTGTCACATTGCCACTTTTTCCCTGCTACATAATGGTGTTTTCAGATTTTCTATCCCACGTTTCGTCTTTCGGCCACCATCATCAACTTTACTTTTTCTTAAGGGCGCTACATTGGATTCTTTCTGTTTTGAATAGAACCAGATTTTACCTTTTCAATGACGTATCATAAGTTATCACAAATTATCATGGTGATTGTTCCAGAATACTCAAAATTCAAAAAAGAACCATAAGGTATATAGCAGGAGTTACTAGAAGGATAAGTTGCGAAATTATCTTCCAAAATCTCAGAATATTGACTGTTTCAAGTATATACATTTATGAGAAATTAAAATATATAAAATCGCATATAACCAGTTTTCCTACTCCTGATGGTAATAAGAATTATAATACTAGAAATTCCCTACTGTTGGAAGTGCCAACACACAGATTAGTTGTATCTGAATCATGTCTCAGGCTGATGGCCATTAAATTGTACGATAAACTTCCAACTACTATGAAAAATCTGGCTCTAAAACAGTATAACTAATCAAATAGTTGCTCCTGGATAAATCCTATTATTCTCCCAAAGAATATATGGATGATAACTTATGACCCTGTATATGTGTAACCTGTATAACTGCAACCGTGTTAGGAATCACACGTTAAAAGGTAAGACCTCGTTAGTCCTTAGCTCGCACAAGTTTCTCAACTTCTGAGAGTTGTCGTTCGTATGGGGGCGGCAGCTGATTAACGGGAAAACAGATTTTAAACATTCAGACAGATTTTTTTCATATAGAAAGGGGAATCTTGTGGCCCCCCGTTCGAAAGCTATTTCTATTCTCTATACAACGACTTTCACTGTTTTGAATTTGAATACCGGTTGTGGAGTTATTTGGGTATCAACTGGAGACTGAGCGAAGATAATTCTCAACTTTGCAACCAAAAGAGGATTGAGCTAGTTCCGAATATTTGACAAAACACGCTTTTCTGTGTTTGATCGACTTTGCAGATAAGAATTTACACCGTTCTACCCTACTGACACTAAGTATTGTGTTTGCTTAACAGCTGTCATCAGTGGTACCCAGAATTCGCTACATTTCATTTCATTTGAATTTTCGAAATTGGTTCGCGACAGATCTTCAGAAAAAGGAACAGAAACGATTCTTATTCACGCCAAGGCTCGTTGTTATTTTCAAGAAGCAGAAAGGATATTCAATGTAAGATTTAATAATAATTCGATATGCCGGATATACAGGGTGTTTCTTTACTATGGTACAAAACTTCAGAAAGTGAACCGTTAGGTTATTTTAAGAGAAAAAGTTTCTATGAACATATGCCCGGAGTTGCTTTGTTTCTGAGATACAGGGCGTTGAAGTTTAAAAAAACGGTATTTATAAAATATCAGAAATATCCTCACACCGATTTGGTTGAAATTTGCTAAAGTTATTTGAAGTCATAAGGCGCTTATTTAGCCCATACTACATTGAAATTGTTAGGATCAGTGGATCACCAAGCGGTGTGACGTCACAGCCGGCAGGGTATAAGGTTTATCATGTGCGTGTCTGTATACAAACATACGTCTGCATACTTCAAAAATCCTCCAAGTAATGAATGTTCCATCGGTGTGTGAGTCCACCAAGTTAACGGTGTGACGTTACAGCAACAACCGTTCAATGGTTGGAGAGCGAGATG
>WOGP01002491.1:0-16654 GCA_015342065.1 Leptinotarsa undecemlineata | reverse complement strand
CACCATTTACTCCATAATTCGATAATTTATCTATTAAAAGGTCATGATCAATGCAGTCGAAGGCCCTGCTGAGGTCACAGTAAATCTGAAGATGAAAACGTGTAGCTGAAAAAAAAGCATTAGTGAAAATGCGTTTTATGTTTTGATCTATGGTGTCAAATAACGATAGAAAAAAATAGAAACGAAAATTCTGATTTTCAGTTTTTTCGGGATATTTCCGGAAATACGAGAACATATTTGTATTACTTTAGAATATCAATTTTAGAAATCTCCTTGCCGAATATAGAAAATATTGTGGCTTTTACAGAACACAGTCTGAAAAAAAATTACGACAAATAACAGAAGAAAAATATTCAGGTGTAGATAATGAACAAAAAAACTAAACAAGTGCTGCGGAGTGTTAGTTTTGTAGTATAAAAAAAACTGCTACGTTTTTTTGTGAAGGGGCTCCCGGTTTCTGTTCATGAGTGTTTCTTCGAATACCATAGACTAATACCTATAGGTGTAATTGGAATCTTATTTGACATTTGCCTAGTAAACCCATGGGGTTTTCAATAAAACTGTATTTTTATAAAATTGGGTCCACTATACATTATATAAGATAGTGGTACATCTACAAAAATTTTAAATATAGGTAGACATTGAACGTGTTGAAGTGCTGAAAATATAACAATATATTCCCAAGAAGCTGTCTTGGAAATAGTAAAACGAAGTCAGTGGCAAACCCAATATTAATTATTATTGAATTTGACTGAAACTGATGTGAACTGGGCAGAATTATGACAAGTGTGGATTTTTAGAAGCTTCTCTATATGGGTCAAATAACTATGATGTCGGCAGTCATATTGAAACAGTCTATTCATAATTGGGAAACAAAATTTGAACCTATGAAATTTTTTGGTTGTTGAATATTAAATTGTACAATAAAAAAAATCGTGATACATAGATTCAGGCTTCTGTCTTCAGGTTAGTTTCTACTGTCTCTCAACATTTTGCCAATATAAAAGTTAGTACCTATGCAATATATTGGTTTTTCTTCTCCTGGAGATATATCTTTTCAAATTCTGGCTAATTGCTTCTGTCTATTGAATCTTAGAAATAATGTAATTTCCATATTATTTGAGAAGACCCTGGTCAGTAATTATAAAGTAAACAGCAATTAAGTGCCAGAAAAGAGTTTGTACTTGTTACTTCTGAAGAAACCAATCACTGGTCGGTCGGTAGCCAAGCGGTTCGGTGTGGATTTGTTCACAAACTCGTATTGTCTGCCGTGTTGGTCGGTGGTTCAAGCCCTAGTCTGAACGATCGATCTTAACTTGCTATCGTTCAACCCGTGTTAGGAATCACACGTTAAAAGGTAATGCCTCGTTAATCCTTAGCTCGCACAAGTTTCGACTTCTGAGGGTTGTCGTTCGTAGGGGTGCGACAACTGATTAACGGAAACAAAGATTTTGAATAGATTTTTTTTGAACTGGTGTCGGTGAAATGTTGAGAAACAGTTAATAATACCGAGAAACAACAAAATTAACTATTTTTATGGCTTTATTAAATGAAGGAACTGGGAGAGTCATGAAAAAATTAAACTTTCTTTCTCTTACAACGTAGTAACGTTTACATCAATCAATTTATTGAAACTAGGAGAGTATCACTCGGAATAGTTATCACTGTATAATTGTGAAACCTATGTACCTTCTTCAATATACTTTATATAATTTGTAAGTTATATTTCTGTATCTGTGGTATATTGACCTATGTAAAAACTTAATGTTTATGTTAACATCAATAAAATATTATATTTATTCTATTTTTTTTAAACATATTTTTTCATTCTTGGTAGATAGGATAGGCAGAGATGAATTTCAGAAAAAAAAGTAATATATGTTAATAACTTTACTGAATTTTCAACAAAAATATTTACATAATAATACAAAATACACAACCCCAATATGGGGTAACAATAAAGTAATAAAAAACACATTAATAGGACTAATAGTGAATAAAATAATAATAATAATATTAATGAATGAAAAATGTCAAAATAATTGTCATGAATTAATTATACTATGATAAATAAGTGAATACATGATTTCAATACTGTTAAGACAAAAACAGTGAAATCAAATTTGAATCCCTCAAATATAAAATCAAAATACAAATTTGGCCTAAAATTTGGGTAAAGCATAATAACCGTCAAGCTTTACGTTTCCGCAATTTCTCCTGAACATCTTTCAACAATGCGTCGAAAGAATCTTCACTAGCTCTTGGAGCAAAATATCCACTTTCATCACGCATATTATCTGAAAAAAAAATTTTTTCAAGCAAAAAAACAATTTTTTTTCCGCATTTATAAGATTAACGGGTGTTTACAGTTTTTACCAGGCACATTTTCAGATTAGTGAGAAATATTTGTAGACACTTTGATCACAAACACAGGTAAATTTGTCATCAAGTCTAATCTGAAAGGCTTGACAGAGTATTTGTTGCATTATTGAGTAAAGAAAATCAAAATGTTGAACTTAAA
This sequence comes from Leptinotarsa undecemlineata, assembly GCA_015342065.1. NCBI lineage: Eukaryota > Metazoa > Arthropoda > Insecta > Coleoptera > Chrysomelidae > Leptinotarsa > Leptinotarsa undecemlineata. Next base: position 14,133 of record WOGP01002491.1, on the reverse strand, counting down.
CTTACCTAGATCTGAATATGTGGTTTGACAGAATATTCTACGACCTCCAAAGCTCAAGTCATATTTAGGTTGCCATGGATCATCATTACCGTGCTCTATAGCCTCATATGCATCTAATTTATTGGCAAATGTAACAAAACCATAGTTGTCTCTAAAAAAATATACAGTTAGCCATAGATCCAAATCCGTTTCTAAACAGTTCATAAATTTCTTTATAAGCAAATATTTTTTTCTTGGTGTTCTAATGAATGTCATGAAACCCAATAATTGAATATTCATTTCTTAAACTGAACAAAAGTTTTCCTCGGTTTCCTGTATGCAAATTTTGGTTTCAACATATGATAGTTTTAGTTTTAATATAGTTCTAAAAAATAAAGAAATACTAAAAAGCCACTTACAGATACCCATGGTCGCGTGCATGGAGACTTATATTTGTTATAGGGCCAAACCTGTGGAATCTCCTTCTCAAGTCATCTCTTGTCGTACCATGAGTAATACGCCCCACATATATGACACGACGCTCTTCAACTTCTAGTAAACGTTCTCTCTCTTTACGAGAGTATCTTGGTGACGGGGATCGCGATCTTGTTCTTGAACGGTTGGAAGATCTGTTAATTCATAAGAAGCAATGTAAATGATTTAGGTAAAAAATACTTTCAAGGATATAGTTACACCATTCAAATTTATGAAGGATAATATGTTACCATTTTCTGAAAACGTTCTAATTGAAATGTTAAGTGGTCCTAATTCCTTTTGTGTGAATATTGAATGGGCGTAATCGTGCATTGTTAACTGGGGGAATGATGCCGCTGGCAATAGATGCTCAAATATGTATTTGTTTATTATTATTTGTTATTATATTATTATTCAACACATGAAACAATTGACACAATAAATAATTTTCAATTAGTTAATGAGTTTCAACTCTTAGCCACGCAAAATTTAATTGATGAAAAATATCTAACAAAACATTACCCATATGATTGGTTTGCTGCTAATGAGCTGACTCTGAATGAAAATAAAACTCCAAATATAATTGTATTTTCCAATTCCAATATTCATCCAACTAAAAGTATACATTTTTTAGGATTCATTAATGATAATAGATTGAGCTGGTCTGATCATATCAAAGCCGTGACTAACAAGCAGACTTTCTACCGTTTTGTTTGTTCTGAGACGATTAAATAATTTGGTTAGCTTGATGAAGCTCAAAAGAGCTAATTATGGATTATTCCACTCAGTTATGTCATATGGTATTCTGATTTGGGGGTTAACTCCATTAGTGTTTTTAGGTACCAGAAAAAGGCCATAAGAATAATAGCCGAAGTCGTTTACAGAGAGAAAGTTCAACTTGACATTATGCCACTTTCAATACTATAGATACCTCTGTTCTTTGTTACTCCGAACAAGGATTTATGTTTTTGCGATTTGCCATAAATTTACTACAGTATGTAAATGGCCAAATAAGTACTCTTCTCTCTAAAATTCAAAAATAATATTTAAAAAATTTGTTTAACTTAATTATTATTATAAGTAAAATATCCAGAGAGCTATGAATTTTTAATATAATAAACATTATAAAAATGTTTACACAGCAGAAAATCGGTTAATCCTAATTTTTTTCTGTTGGTGCAAGAATACAAACAATATATGAACAGTCTATAACAAAATATACTAAGAAAATGTTTCATACCTGGATGAAAATGAGGATGATGATCTGTGAGAGGTACTACTATAAGAGCTTCGTGAACTTCTAGAACTCTGTGAACTGCTTCGTGAACTCTCAGTACTTCTTTTTCTGTAAGAAAAATGATCAAAACATAAACTATACCTTTGCTGGTGTCAGCCAAACTAACCTGCTGGGTCGATTGGAAGTCTGACTTTCTTGACCCTCACTAGAAGAATCTGAAGAAGAGGATGAAGAGGAAGAGGTCCTCCTTCTTCGGTACCTACTAGCTTTCGTCTGTTGGATAAGAGAAATATTTGTTTGGCATTCAATAGATCTCGTTTGTACAGTAGCCCTTTCCTTAGGTAAATATACAATTGTTTTATCTTCACCATGTTCAAATTTATCAACGGGAACCTCTTCTTTCAATTCTTGTTGATCACAACTGTCTATAACCTTTGGAATATTTTCAATGACAGAAGTTATGAGAGAGTTTGAATTAATTTTATCACTGACTTTTTGCAACAATGGTTTTATTTCATCAAGTTGTTCTACAGGAGCTAAAGGATCCAATTTTTTACGACGTGTCTTGATACCAGTATTCACACCCACACTAACAAGTGTCTTCTTCACCATGTCAACTGGGACTTTTACTGGTTGAGGTGGAGTTATCTTTAGAGGTAACTCTGCCTTTTTCTCAGGTCTAGGTGGAGTGTTCAACACCTCCATGGCCATTTTCATGAGTTTCTGTTGATGACGAATTCTTTTTGTGTTTTCATCTTCTGGTAAAGGAGAGCTACAAGTACTGGTGTTAGGCGAACAGTTCTGGGAATTATTTTGGTATTTCAGGAAGCCCTCTCTTCGTTTCTTGTATTCCTCCAAGTTGAGCTTTTTCTTCTGTGTGGATTTGTTATTGTGTATGGTATTAACCTAAGGAAATTCAGGTCATTTAAAATAGAGAAGTCTGTTAGCTCTATGACCTATGAATGGTATAAGTGGCGAATAATTATTTTCTTTTAAGATTATTATGATAGATTAAGTGAATCACTGCAAAAACTGGGTTCAACATCACATCTTGCATTTCATATCAATACAGTATAACTCTATGAAGATGTGTAGATCATGCATAAAAGATACTTTTAGATACAAAATGGAAGAAAAATATGTCTCGAAACAACTTCTTCTTGTATTTGAAAGTAAAGAATTATCTTTGTAAAGTGATTATTTTCAAATGAATTGCTCCCTTCCTTTCTTTGGAATTTTCCCTATTTTATTCTGCAAAGATGGAGAAGTAGAAAGCCAAAACCTTTCTTTCCTAAGAACTAATCTTTCCTAAAAATATACACACTCCAATTTGAACAGTATACCTGTTGAATAGAGTAACTTTTGATTGCACAAGTGTGAATATATATATTTTTGGTACTTTTGAGATCACAGATATAACAGTGAGAATACTAGTACACAACTGACTACTTCTCCCCAGAATACATATTCTGGAAAAAAATTGCAAAATACTGGCAAAGAAGAAATATTTACTGTAAAATGATTCCTTATTACCTAAGAAATAAATCTTTTCCATTTTTCAAATTAACTGAGCCCAAGATTTCCTAATAAGGATTTATTGAAAAATAGGCCCATACCTTCAACAGTGATACCATCAACTTGCCATCAGCATTTTTGACAGTTGGTTGTTTACCAATAATAGGTCGATCATCTTCTTCTGCAGATTCAAATCCAGAATCCTTCTTTGGATGTTTCGGGTAAGGGGTAGCTAAACTACAATAGTCATGATCAAGTTGGACAGTGTCCGCCCTAATGGTGTTTCTATTCTCTTTGTTAGACGCCATCATAGCTTCATGCATGCGAGGTCCCCCACGTTTTTTGGCAGGCATTGGGGGAATTACCGATATAGTTTTACGTTTTCCAGATTCCTTTATACGAGCTATTAATTCTTGGGGTAACGAATCTATAATTTGTTTATTTCCAGCTGGATCCAATTGTGAAGGAGAGGTAGTTGATTCGGGATTTTTGTGAATTTTTTGAGCACTGTTTTGTTGTGCTGATGACAGTGATCTTGATAAGGTGGTCTTATTTGGAATTGCACAGTTGAAGTCATATTTAGTTTTTTTTCCACTGTTTGAGATTTGTAGCAATGCGTTTTTTCCAGAAGATTGCTCGTTATCTTTATGGTTTTTATTAAGTTGTTTCACTGAAAACACAAATCAATTAAAGAACAATTATTCATGTATATTAACAGAAAATTTGACTTCAGATGCTTCTTTGGAAACAATTTTGAATTTCCTTCTTTAATATGGTTACACTAGAAGTACTTCAAAATTAAATCAGTTTTTGTTTGTTTTTGTCTGGCAATCCCAATAAAAGTTTCACAGCGACACTGATAAAAACAAAAAATCCTGCTATAAGGAAGTAAATATGTTTGGCAATGTTAAGAACGTAATTATATTGGTTTATTCAAAAAATATGCTTAGTGTCTAATTGCACAGTAATATGACTTGTAAATAAAACGTTGCTGAATTATTTGCATAGTTTCTCAGAAATGAAAATACTATTTCAAACCACTACATACCTTTATAACTTCTTTGCCAAACACACTTAAAAAAATGTGATTCACCTCCAATCGGAGATCAAAATGTTTGGAACAACCTTGAGAGTGTTAATAGAAATTGCAAATTTTCTAGGAATATTTTCATGATGAAACACCCAGTATAACAATACAATAATTTTTGAAGTACAATTTAAACTCGGGGTTATGCCTCGAAACCTACAAATACTTTTCTTGCCAAATAAATAAAACAATATTCAAGATTTCATATCCATATATTGGTTTTTTTCTATTAGATTGACCATTATTTTTATGAGATTCATATTCTCCCCACTGTTTCTGTTATAAGTTAAAAAAATGTTGCATCATAATATTTCTTCATTAACTGAAATCCTCCACAATATTGTGTAAAATATTCATACAAACGAACACTTTTTAGGTGTTACAGGTTTTTGTGAAATTTTTTTCCAACTTTTACAATGTCACAAAAATATTCAACCATCATCATTATTAGACCATTACGGACCAATATATTTGCTAATTTGTGCTCTACTAGTTGGTGGAGTAAGGATGTTGAAAGTATTGAGCAGCCTAGAGTAAATCTAAGTTCAAACCATTCAGTCCCGAAGAATAGGATACTATTGCACATTTATAGAGTGGAAACCAGGCGCATATTCCAGTCCAGAGCAAAGAAAAGAATAATAATGTTTTGAAAACGAGAGCAAAAAGATCTTATTATTACTACATAGTATAAAACAATGTATATTCCGCTTCCTGTCCGTAAGTCCCTCTTAGCGATAAAACACAGGGACATAGCGGTTGCGGCGGTACCGGCCGTGGTCTGGCCGTGCGAGCCTATAAATAGCGTGGCGAAGGCCGCGCTTTGCCCTATAACACTTCATGATTAGCAGCGACGCACGCCTTTATATGTATATTTAGTGTCGCTAGTAGTCATTAAAGAAAACTAATTGTCTGAAACCATTAGTGCTGATATTTTTTATTTGCAGCACAATATTTCCATTGTAGCAGGAGTACAGTAAAGGGTAAAGATCTAAAAGATTATATTACAAAGCAACTCCTATTAACGGTATTTAAAATGATCCCAGGCCCTGAATAACTCGTCAAAGGCGAAAGTCCCTGTGAATTTTCTTTAGTAATTGTACTGTTCCACACGATAGTTACCTTCTTTTTCCATTTAATCGTTTTCATATATGCTATGGTTAAGAATATAGCAATGTTACCACATGGTTAAAGAAAGGGCCTCTATATGTTTATATAATTAGCAGAACTGTATTATGTATACAGCATTCAATTCTGACAAAAACAAGTGACTTTAAATTATAAAAATATTTTGAAAATTAAGCACTAAAAAGTCTCCTAATCAGTGACGTTGAAAAATTGTTTTAATTTTTCAATACCATAGGTAAAAAAAAATACGACTAAACTGGCGAATTCCAATTATTCCCGACTAACTTTGGAATCAATAGGAATATTTGTTTAACATTATGTGAATAATCTTCTGAAATGGTCGATCTTGAAGACATACACTTATCAAGCAAGTATTTATGAAGAATTATTGAAAATAAGGTAAATTTTCCTGACTAATAGATTTGATGGAAAAATTTCATGTGAATTTTTCCATAAAGTAATAACTAAAACATAAAATTTCAAAACAATCGAAATTATTTACAGTTTGCCTACTATAAGAAAACAAACATTGGATTTATCAACAACTTTACATTCCTTTTCTTGATATCTATAAGATCCATAATGAGTATTGATAAATATTATGTGTGTTTGAAAATTGTCAAAACTAAATCATGTTATTCATATATATATATGTTAATTATTGAACACTACAAATAGTTTTCACAAGTTTTCTACAAAAATCATATTTTCCAATTTTCTACAAAATCTCTTTGGATTCGTATTTTTTGTACTTTCGCCTATAAAAATCTACATTGCCTGTACTTCATTTAAATAAAAAATTGGGATCTATGAAAATTGCAACAATTAAATCAAGGATTAAAAAATTTGCCTATAGAATGTATTTGGCATGCGAACCAGGATAAGAAACTAGTAATTCATAACTTATATCTCCTCTGTGTTATTTGATATCATTCATCAACAGATATCCAACATACAACATATACATTTTTTTCTGAAAATATTTGATTGGTTTGAATAAAAAAAATAGATTTGAGAATTTATTGATGATTAGTTACCATTTCAAAAAATGTATGAATACATCAAAACAAAGCTAACAGATAATCTCAATGACTATTTGGAATATTTCTTCCTGAACCTATATTTTAGAATTTACAGTCATGTACTTTAGTGTAATTATGAGGTGCCAGTTACCTCTAAATTTTGGTGAAACTAAACCTACATAAATCTCCATAAAGGCACATTAAAATAGTTAACATCAAGTTTCAGCTAAATTATGTTCTTGGAAGAACCAACCCCCCCATGAATTGATATTCATTTCATGTATAGTGTGTAATGGCATTAAAACTAAATAGTTACTGAACATGGGCAGTTTCTTTGTATTTTAAAATATTTGACACATTTTTTAGACACTACATCTAATTTTATTCTCATGTCAATAAAATAAGACAGTGCATATGTATGAGATTCCAATTTTAGAATTATATAACATTCAGTTACTGGACTCTCTGTCCTTTATTATGATGATATATTTTTTTGGGGTGATATTCACAAAAGGATTTTCAAGGGTACTACTTCCAAGCATTCCCTTTCTTATCTCTGTAATGCAAATAAATTCACAAAACTTACCTAAACTAACTACCCTTATCCTTTCTTGTCCCTTTAAATATTAGCAGGTAGAAAAAAGACTGTTGAAAAGATTCAATGTAGTTACAAAATATTTGCTTTATGAACCTTGCCAAACCTGCCTTAAATATGAAGGTTCAGATATAATGAAAGCATTTCATACTTTCTCTCATCTATTGTACAAAAGCCACTAAATTATAGATAAATCAAATTATTATTTCTTTTCATAATACAATTTTATATGTGCTTATATTTATGATTAATATTATTATATACATATAAATACTTATAAGAACAACCATTTTTATCAATTCCCTTTTTAAAACTTTTCAAATTTGATAATGGTACACAAAAATGGAAGTCCAGAAAGAAACCATTTGTGACTATGAAATTTCACCAAGATTAAATTTCTTTCAAAACATTTCTGCATTTCTGGAACAATTCCCCAACAATTATCAGTTATTGGGGCTACATTAAGAATCATTCATTGAAGTATTTTGTTATAATGTATATCAAAATTTTTTAAGTCCCAAGATTTATTTGATGTATAAGACATTTTAATTTTCATGAATATCATAGTATTTCATTGTGAATGAAAAATAGCTCTAGAATTTATGAAATATAAGAACTTACCTTGTTCAGCTTTAGTGTACTTTGTTTCTGAAAGAGGATTATTCCCCTCAATATTAACTTGATGAATTTTATGATCAGAGGTTCCTCTTTCTCTTTTAACAATTTCTTTGTTAGATTTAAATATATTCTTTATGTTTTTTTGTCCACATAAAGGCTCATCTTTCACCTTTACAATGCTGGAATAATTACACTCCTCTTTCAAACCCTCAATTTCAAGTTTTTGAATAGTAGCTTCAAAATGTATTTCGGGTTTCGTTACAAAACTACTCTTCTGTTCATTTGTTTGGATTTCTGTTTCTTTTAATTCTGTCCCGATCATATCAACTTGTTTAATTTTCCCCATCTGTTCCACTGAAAAAATGTCTGGCATGGTTATTGAACCAGAATCAGTAATATTATTTTCCATCAGTATTTCTTCAGGTTTTATTGAAATATTGGGCAGTTCATATTGTTCAAAATCATTTTCAATAATGTTGATAGGTAAATGAGGAACAGTTGCCTCAAATTGTTCAAGTAAACTGTTGAGATCACAAGCCTCAAGAACGGTTGGATTTTCCTCTTTGTGAACAGCCAACATCTCCTCATTTTCAGATATAGTCTCAACATCCACCTCATCTTCATCATCATCAACAATGTAACGCTGAGCTTTCAGATCAATTTTTTTGACAGGTGCCTTTAGTTTTTTCTCTGAACAACTGAATGTAGGGTTTGCAGGAGGTACACTTTCATCCTGAACTATATAGGAGGTTAAATCAAATGATTCGTCAACAGGTAAATTAAAATAATCATTTAAGGGTGAGTTACTTTGTTGTACCATTTCATTTTCAGTTTCTTCTGGAGTAATTATAGGTTCCTCCATCCGGAATTCATCGCTAACAAGCTAAAAAATGTAATAAGTTTTTTTTCTTGTCAATGCAATAAAAACATCAATCAAACACAACGCAGAATCATAATTTAAAAGAGAAATCCTAATGAAAGGTTGTAGAAAACTTTATCACAGACTGACATATTTTGATATGAAACAATGAATTTTGAGGCGAATATTAAAGGCCTAGGTCCCATTTTTCATTTCTCTAATTGTGAATTATATTCTAGTCCAGTTTATTGTAAGTTACTGTTTGAAGTTTCTAAAACTATTTTTTATTTATTTTATCATATGAAAATGGTCAAATCTTTTGAACATTAGATCGTTAAAACAGTTGCATATTCAATATTTAAAGGAAATTGAACGCTCTATAAAAATGGTCTCTTATACTCTTTTCATTGACCTAACCATTTGAAAGATATTCAAGGTCAAAAATTGAAGTATTTTAATGAAAATAACTTTTTTGTTTTGAATTCTGTAACTTCACACGTTATTATTTAAAATCACATGTTAAAAGGTAGGGGTGCAACAGCTGGTTAACGGTTAATTATGGAAAAACACATTTTAAACAGATTCTTTTACAGTTTTCAACTCAGTGGGGGGTGATAATCATGGTAACTTCGATTTCGATGTAGATTGTCAATAGCTGAACGATTCTTTTATACACTTTCGGTTTGAGTGAAAAACTTATTTGACGCTGCCGTTCCATTTCGAATACAATGTTGAATTAGTGAGCCAATTGTCGGTTACTTTGAGCACTATCACCAAATAAACAAATAAACTACTTATTTCAAAATTTTCTCTTAAATTAAGACGTTCAATGGACATTTTCTTACTGTTTTTGACGCATTTACTCTCAAACTGAAATTTGGGATATAGTTAATTTGTTTCTATGACACTCTAGCCCAAATTGAAAACTGTTGAAACACAAAATATGAGACTGCTTTAAAATGTTGAGAATGACGACTTTCCATCTAACATTAGGCATATTCAATAGGAAATTGACAAATTCCTCAAAATTGAGAAAAAGCCAATTAAGGAAAATAAATTCGATCAACTTACATTTAATAAAATAGTAATTTTCAATTATAGTTATTTTCATATATTTATTTCATTGATTTTGACTAATTCATTATTTCTGTAGCTTCTTATTCAGAACCATTATTTGAAAATTGAACATGGAATATGAGAATAACAAAAAAAAATCAAATTTCGAATTTTAAGTTGAAATTTGGTATGTAGGGTCAAAATTGATTTCTGAGCAACTTTTTCAAATAACTTATTTCGGTATCAACAAAGTGAAGCAAACTATCGAGAATTTTCCATTTTTACGGGATCGCAGTTGGCTGACTTTGAGCCTATCAATCGGACTAAGTATTGTAGTAGTAGTATATATTTGGTGCTAATACAAAGTTTACACAGGTCATAACAGATATTGCTTATCTATAAATACAAAATATAAAATATTCAGATAACTTGAATGGTTAAATGGACAATTACTATAGATATACATACATTTGTGCAAATAAAACAAACTAACTGTGAAATAGAAATATAAAACAAGTTAAAATATATATGATTAAGTGGTATTAAATGTCTTGAAAACCATCACTAAAATATTCATCTAAGGAATAAAAAGCTTGAACAGGCTGTCGATTCCATCTTTACCTAATGAGAGTTTTGTTACCCAGTTTTGCATCAATCTAATATTAGTAATCTATGGGGTGTAATTTTTTTTCTTTTCCGCAAAATACGAGGTTTTCTGTGGCGCATGTATATCAACTGATAACAAAATATTTTTATTGATAAAGTTCATTTTTATCAATTGATTCCATATAGTAAATATTATCCCAAGGAAAATTTTCAAGATCTCTTTGAATACTGTTTAGATTGATGTCATCGAAAGATCAGTAAAGTGATCAGTAAATAAGAAATCAGCTCCTGTTAGATAGATAGATAGATATTTATTTAATTTCTTATGGTTGCTTTACAACATGAGATAAGTCACAGTATATTAAGAGAGACAAAATTCTCGTTGGATATAAATATTAAGAAAAAAATATCACAAACATTCTAGTCGTTACAAATTGATTAAGAATAATAAGAATAAAATAAAATGAAATATAAAATATTTAAATATAAACACATTTTAAAATACATTGAAACAAAATTGCCTAGTCGCTATGTTTTTTATAATCGTCTAATGAATAAAAGGCATGGCGGATGAGAAACTTTTTCAAAGATAGTTTGAAATCTTTCATATTGGTAATGAGTTTCAAGTTTTCAGGCAAAAGATTGAACAAATGTGCTCCAGAATATAGAGGGCTCTTTATATGTTGCTTTCTTTGCAAGTGGTGCAAATGGAAGTCATTCTTCTGTCTGGTATCCTATTCATGGTAGTCACTGTTTCTATTCATATTTTTAGCATTCTGATAGGTATATATTAATAATTTGTAGAGATAGATAGATGTTAGTGTTAGGATATTATTTTCAATGAACGTGTTTCTGCACGTTTCTCTATAGTCCAAATCATATATTAACCTTATGAATTTTTTTGTGATATGAAAATTCTGCATGTGCCTGTAGCTTTTCCCCACACAATGATGTTACTGCTAATGATACTGTATATTAAATAATAATATAGGTTTACTAGGTGGTGCCTATAAAAACTCGATTTCAGAGTAATAAATGCAAAGTACAACTTGTTGAGTTTTTTACACAGAGCATCGTTGATTCTGAGTTGTGAACTTCTGTGTTACCAACATTTATTGATAATTTATTACTGTGCTTTAAGGTACTAGTGAATTCAATGGAGATCATTTTCTTTCCATTATTGATGAGGTGATTGACTTCACACCAGTATGTAAATTCTTTTATTACAGTATCTATTTTGGCCTGTACCTGATTGATAGTTTCAGCTGTAACAACGATTGTTGTGTCGTCTGTGTATACGAAATTACGTCCTTGACTGATGTGGTTAGGAAAATAGTTGACATGCAGCAGAAATAGCAGTGGCCCAAGAATCCCACCTTGGGGTGTGCCAATCTTTATATAAAAATTTTCGGAGAACTGGTTCTCAACCTGCACCTCGCATGCCTGGAGCTTCCAGTTTCATTGGTAGATACCTAGGGTTGATTGTGTCAAATACACGAGACAGATCAAAGAATAGTCCAAATACAAGCTGATTTTCATTGATGCTATCATGTATATATTGTACAAGATCTGCTGAGGCTGTTTCGACAGAATAGCCGGAATCCAAAGTGTCGTGGGGTTAATAAATTAAGCTTAGTTAGGTATGATGTTATTTGATTATATTCCATAATTTTGGAAAAACAGCTCAGCAGACATCATTCTGTAGTTTTCTATGCACTGGGTATTCCTAGTCTTAAAGATCGGAACTGCTTTTGATATTTTCAATTTATTTGGGAACACTAATGACAGAGTGATTTATAATACTGGCTAATGTACTTGAGATATTGTCAATGGACTCTTTCAGTAGAATTGCTGGTATTTCATCTATGCTTGTAGAAATTTTCTTTTTCAAGCCTAACACAATAGATTTGATGTCATGTATGTCATGTTCAGTCACAGGAGCAAAGAACATAGAATTAGGAATTGTGACGGGTGATTTTGTGCACTGATCATCGGGGAGGTTAAGAGAGTCTAGCTTCTCTCTGACATAATTTGCAAAGTATTTCCCAAAAATATATGCTGCCTGTGTTTTATCTGCTAATATTTCACTATCGACATTCAATGTGGTTTCCTGTTTTTTTTACGTGGTTAGTCTTAATAACTATGGGATTGGAACCTTTGGTGTGAAAGTTGAATAACTTCTTTGATCAATTACCCAAACACCAAATTAATATTTTTGCACTCGACGCGCGTTTCGCCAACAAAGTTAGCATCCTCAGGGGAAGAAAATTGGTCTTGATATTAGTCTTGAGTTAGTCTTGATATTTATCAAATTCCACAGAACCTTTGCCTTGTTATCAGAGGAGGCATTGAAATAATAGTGCTTATTTATATAAGAACTTTTGATATCAATTTGCTTCTTAGTTATTTTATAATGATTATTAATAGTATGCTCATTTGAATGTTTCCGTAGGCAGTTCAGTTGTTTAAGATTTTCTAATTCTTTATGAAGTTCTCTTGGGAATGGTACTTTCTCGGTTTTGGTATGTTTCTTTGGTTTAATTTTTTGTTTAGGAATTGTTACATCCAAATACCACTGAAAATGCAAGAAAAATATTATTGAACATGACATCCACACTTTCATCCTCTTTGAGAGATAAAGTATCTGCTTGTAATAAGGATTTGAATTCTAGAAGAGACTGCTCATTTATCCTTCGAGTGATGATGTAATTTGTTTTGATATTTGACTTATTATGTTATTTTTGTTCCATGTCAATATTTAAACATAGTGATCTGAGATGCCTGCATCTACAACTTTACAAGAGATGGGCATTATATTAGTGACAATGTAATCTAGAACACTACTAGTTACTAGAAACATTTCAAATAGGTATATTAAAAAGTTGTTTTTTCTAACGGTTTTCTTCCGTGAAGTCTATATTAAAGTATTAAAAGTAAAGTATTGAATATAAATTGTTTTGTGCTCGATGGTAATTTTTGGTGTACAATTATAAAAATTTACTTCAAATCTTCAAAATTGTTTATTGGTTGTTTATATCATTCCCCATCGAGTTCAGATGCTACTTTTTTGGAACATCTTGAAGAGATCATTGATGACATTATGTTAGCAAATAATTATTTTTTACTATCGGGAGATTTTAATTTGAATTTCTCAGAAAATGCATTCTATGTTAATAAACTCAAGACTTTATTCTCAACATATGAATTGGAGCAATTTGTAACCGAACCAACACATATCGCATTAGAATCTGAAACATTGATTATGTTATATCAAATCAAAATGATATTATAACCTACGTTCACTTATCCCACAATATCATAAATCAATATCAGTCAACTTTCTATTAAAGCCATTGAAACAAAACAATATTACAAAAAAATATAGAAATTTTTGTGATTCAGAAATGAAGTTGTGAACATGTTAAAAAGGAAAAAAGAAAAGTATCACTGGAATAAAATTGACAGATATGGAAACCATTCTCAGATGATGTGGAAAACATAAAAGTAGTAATGAAAACTCATTCAGTCAGGTACAGTTGGATTATAATGGAGAACATTGTCAAGGAAGAGACATCCTCAGTTGAACATTTCAACAATTATTTTGTTAATAGTATTAACCAGATAATCGAGAGCATTCAAAGTGATGAAATGTGGTATGATTGCGATTCTAACCTTTACTTGCCTATAACTAAATTCAAAATGGTTTCATTAGGAGAATTACGTGATATTATTGCTTCATTAGGCAATAAATGTAATACATATGAAATCCTAAGTGCCAAAATTGTTAAACAAATTCTTGAAACTACTGGACATGCTATATTGAATCTTATCAACACTTCGCTTCAGACTGGAAAGATCCCAGACCTGCGAAAAATTAGTACTATTATTCCAATTCCTAAGGTAAATAAAACTATCAGAGCTGCCGCCCATTGAGAAAGTACTTGAGTATGCTGTTTACAA
>WOGP01002490.1:0-16655 GCA_015342065.1 Leptinotarsa undecemlineata | reverse complement strand
ATCGTATCTAAATACACCTACTGAGTAGGTGTACCTAGAAAAATGAGTTAATAACCCACTCATGTATCTAAGTGCTGAGATGTTGATTGTTAGATGAAGTAACTTCACTAACTGTGTTACCAAAGTTATACAACAAAGAGTTGGTTCTTATACTCAGTTCATTCCTAGACCCCTCCGATCAAGGAAAAATATGGACACCAATTATAAATTGGGTAGGGTTTCACATTAGTGATCGATTATAGTACTTATTCATTTCTAGATTGAGATGAATAAAACAGGAATCAAGATTTATACAACATATATAAAATTAGTAATGTTTTGATTATATTCCATTTTAGCAATTTGATGATGTATGTTTATTTCCGTCTTTTGACACATTTCAAATGGATTGACTAATATTCAGATTGATGAAGTGCTACATGTAGAACATTTATCGGTGTTACACGATCAATTTAAATTATGTCGTATCTCAAGTGATTTCAAGTAGGTGAAGGTAAACTCCATACGAACCAGTTTCTAACAGTTGAATGTATTGATTAGGAACGACAAAAAAATAAATAATTCGGGTCTCAGAATCTTGCTATCGAAATTATTGTTTTTCAAGTGAATATTATTATTTTATTATTTAGCCTAGAGTTGCCAACTCTAAAATGTTTACAACAAAACAAATTGTATATGACATTATTTTTATTTTATGTATTGTTAACTAATCTTGTTTAAGTTATTCTATTCTTCATTATTTCCAATAGGGGTTATCCAGTTGGTCTTCTAATGTAAGGGCTGGCCTTTTCTAATCCACTTATCCTCATAAAATTCAATATAATCGAGTATCTTTTCTCAAGCAATCCGTATATTTAAGTCTATTTCACGTAAATATTGTAAGCTACAAATAGCTAGATTTTTAAATTCCTCAACTGTTTCTTGAATCCCTTATCTTGGGAACTATGACCTTTCCTACCTATGTTAATCCTCTGTCAATTCCTACAATGACGAATATGGCCCTTCTCTACCTACTGATGTGCATTGCATTTTGTAAAATTCATTCATTACGTTTCTAACATTATAAGAGTATAGTTGAAGTAAATCTTGTCTTGTCTACAGTATATCTAGCCGGTTATTTTTCTTATCCTATCTCTTCACAAAAGTTATTATAATTCTTTGAAATAATCGTTGGTCCAAACACAGTATTAGGTCAAAATACCTCTAAACGGCAAACTGCTTGCCATTTCTTAGAAAATCAAATTCATCTGCTGTTATATACCTTACTGATAATATCAATTAGAATGCAAAACTTTCGCGGCCATAGATAGCTATGTCAAAGGTATTCATCCCTTCATAGGAAATGGGTGGAATGAAAGAGAATTCAAGCGGGCCATACAATCCAGGAGAGAGAACGACAAAGTAATCCCAGCTAAGCTAGTCAAAGGAAACGTTTTTCTTCAGTATATTAAAAATTTTACAAACTAGATTGAAAGTTTCATGACATGAAACTAATATTTAGGCTAAAAAAACTACCGGAGAGAGCCTAATAATTGATAAGGACCACAGATAACTTTTAGCAGCACCCAGGGTATCCTTGTAGCTTCGGGTCGGTCTACATTGAAAAAATTATTATTCAAGAGTATATACTGAGGCAATAGAAAATCAAAATCACAGAGAAAAGTTCAATATAAAAGAAGAGGCAATGATCATTAGTGAAATTTGGCTACCTGTTTTTCATTGTACACAAAAAAAACATGTAATCCATTTAGAGAAACCAAGCGACGCCCACCTATAATAATATAAAACCGGAGTGAAATACCAGCATTTCAGTTTCTGCGTTGGGAACTAATGAAATGTCATCATCATTACCAAAATCTCTATTAGACTTAATATATTAATGAATACTTATTCTATTTAATCGATACAAGCGCCATTTGAAACAGCGTACGTAACAAAAGTCAATCAGTTCCGTCAGCATAAAAATCACCTTCTCGGGATTCGATGCAGTCGATGAAGGCCTTTTTGCCTGGTCCAAAGTTTCTATCTAAGTGCTTGAAAAGATGACAGTCTGTTGACGAGAGGTCTGAGTAGTAAGGTTTATAATACAGAATTTCGACGCCTAAATCGTTTAATTTTTAGATGTTGATTCGAGAAACGTGGGGACGGGCGTTGTCGTGGAGCAGGATTAGATCTCTTCTGTTGACCAGTGCCATTTGCTGCTACAATTTTTGGTATAGCATTTCCAACACAAATTGCAACGGCGCAGAGAAGGAATTTCCGCCTCGACATAGGCGTCGGCATATTATTTTTCAGTGGAAGTTTTTCAGTTACTTATTCTTACAATCATAGCAAATGATCACCCCATGGAAAAGTTATCTCAACTGAATTTTTCCACCATGGGTAATTATGGAAAACTTCGAAATTTAAGGTACTTGGTTTCCGAGTCGAAAACTCTAAAATACAATGAAAACACAAATAATCACACCGAATTATCGTATCTCCGAAACGAAGCATTCTCGGACACAAGTTCATATAGACTTTTTTTTTAAATTGTTTCAGGAATACGTCACTTGAATATTTTAACGAACTTATGTTACACCCTGTATACCACGACACAGTAAATTTAATATTTATTGAAAAATGGAGCTTCAAAAATACATAACGGTAAAACGGACCGAACTTTATTCCGATCCTAATATGTGATGATAATGTATAGTTGTTAAAAAGCACGAACGTCATCAACTTCTGCATTCGATAAAATTTGGAAACTCAATGAAAACGGGAAGATGTGGCTACTACTTTGAACAATATAACTTTTCAACGAATAATCACTTTCATTTTGAAAATCACTCATTTTATAAATTTCGTCGTCACTATATCGATTGTTGTGTAAAACACATTTCATTTCACATTATTTTTCAACTCTGGCCATTCAAATTTTTCCGATGATGATTGATGACGTTTCTGTGTGTGTTCTTTCTCGACCGAACTGTATATAAGCCGCATAGGAGATCAATTATCATTTTTTATTCAAAATAGCGATATTACTGGAAAGTTGAATAGTAAGAAAGTATAAGATTGATATCTGTAGAAGATTGAATGATCTACAACTTCCATTCGATCTATTGTTACGACAAGGAAAATAAATGCAAAAACCAATACATTTTTAACTCATATAGGATGGGTGTGGACTTCTGATATCTGATTTATAAGAGTGTATTTAGGCTTTGTACCGACTTTTCAGCTGTATACGAATTTTCGTGAGCTTGCTACTTTTTCATTTAATTTGATTGGGTCACGTGTATAGCCAGATCAACCATATAAGTCTTATTTCAACCAATTACCAAATAACTATTTTATTTCACGGCACGACAATTACTAACAGATCCTATATAACAATTGTAAGCAATAAAAAACAGATTTTCATCGAGTACAAATATTTCAAAATAGTTAGATAACTTTCGAAGGATTATATGATTAGATAAAGGGGATTACCGGTGGCAAAATTATATGAACTCAAGCATTAATTTATTGTGATACCGTCAAATCTTCTGTTCGATATTGGGCCTGAGTGTTATTAGATTTCCGATAATGATTTGTTTATTTGAATGAAAATATTTCGATATCGTATATTTGTTTACTGCGTCATCTATCGAGTTGGAGACAATTCTAATCATGAGTCGCGATATATACAGTATGTGTCACATCTAGATTGTATTAGAAGTTTGAGATATACGCTGTCTGTTGGCCGTTGTCAAATTTGTCGACCAAGTCCACTAATTAAACAAACTTTTGATTCAATAGAAAGTAGCAAAATAGGCTGACAAAAACACTTTTTTTCACCTAAAAATCTTTGCAAAATTCTACGATTAATGGACACTGCCGAAAACAAAATTGTTCCATCTCAATAACAAATATTAAAAATCAATCATTGCTATGTACACGCTTTGTTCATTTCTGCTGAGAGTTCTGTGGATATTTTTAATTTACCCTCATTCCATCTTTTCCCTATTCCTGAGAATAAATAGCCCTCATTTATTAAAAACTCTTTTATTCTCTTGGATCGTAAAAGTAACTTTTATGAGAATTCACATAATCTTATCATTCAAATGCAATTAAACCTGCGGAAATGGTTATCGGTCAAATAATTCTTAGATAAATAGTGATCATAAATCAATACGACCACAAACCAGTCTTCCTTTCTCCTTTATAGTGACTAATAAAATGCGCCTATTAATTTTTATATTAAATTCATGTAAATGAATAATAAGCAATATACATGTGGCCGATGTCAAATTTGAAAGGCCACTTTTGATGGGATCAAGTAAGTTGTAGATCCACGCCAACTGATAGCGCCGGCCCTACTAAAAGCTTTCCATGGGTAAATGCGATATTAAAAGAATTTTACACACTCCCGAAGGTAATTATTGGCGACTATATTTTCGGTGGATTGGCTCTAATTTCTGAAGTTGTTTCACAACTTTTGTTGAGTCGCGTGCAACCTAATTAGATTACCTCTTGGAACTGATTTCAGATAAGCACGAGTATATAGCGGATTGATTCCTAGGCTAGCATTTACAATTTGAAGTTTATCAAGATTTGGCAGAGAATTCCATCTATTCCTTCACATTAAAATCAATTGAATGCGAGTGGTTTGGTAACCCAACTAATTGAGCGAATATCATCCACTCACCTCAACCAAAGTCAACTTTGGAGATGAGATTAAATTGTCGAAGAGCTAGCCCATGGCCTGATTCACTGCGACATTTTCAGATCTATTGTGATGCTCCTTGATTATTAGAGCTCATTGTCTAGCTTGATCTCTTTGATGAGACCCCATAGCCTTTACACTAACCCCTTCATATAGCTGGTAGCCTCTGGTTTCTCTTCCCCGTATTTTGCCTTGCTATCGCTTCGCATTCACAGTGCAGTGCGGTTTCTTCCTCTTTTTAGCAAAATTCTACATTGGATTTTTTCTGTCAGACCCATGTTGCCATTTTCCTGAGACGAACTTTGGAGATAGTCCGTGGCCTTGAATGTGCAGATATTGGAGCTAATGAACTTGGTTCAGTTTTTGATACTGTAGAAGCAGAAACTGACTAGTTCTTTAGCACCATAATCTAGATGTATGCCTAAGAATCTAACTTCGTTGGAAATAGAATATGACTTCATGGTATTCATTATTAGCGTACACACCTAACACCAAGCAGAAAATTGATTCATATAATTGTCGATCAGGACCCTATACCAAATTTCATAGTTAAATATTGTATTGATCCTTTACTCAGTCTCCTACTTCATATATTCAATATTTCTTCGAAAACTTGTGAGTTCCTGACCTTTAGAAAAAAGCTCGAGCATGTCATGATATTACATCAATAAAAAACTATAGAGCCATTTCAATATCAAGCAATTTCTCCAAATGGTTTGAAATAATATTATACTCCAAAATTTACAGTTCAATACGAAATATCATATCAGTTGATCAGAATTTGGTTTTTCAGCAAGTTTGGTGATACTCATATCAATATCTATCTACTCTACAATATATATCTATCTACTCGATAGAAAACAGTATATAGAGTATGAAAGCTTCAAATATCAAGGCTCGAATTTAGGACTTCATTTGTTCTTGATTCTCATTGAGAATTTAACTGAAATAATGAATAATTCAAAAGTGCTCTACGCCAATGACATTGAAATATTCAAAGTGATTGGAAATTATGCTTGATGTTCCAATAATTGTTTAAATCTAAACATTTCTAAATGTCATGTATTCGATATACTCAAACATACTATTATTCTAAATCTTCAATGTTGATACTGTTCTAAATATTAGTTGTGTCATCAGCAAATAATGTTATCTGATATGTGGCACATCATTTACATTAATTAGGGAAAAGATCGTACCCTGAACCGAGCCCTGTGGAGCACCACGATTAGGTTTATCTATTTTTGAAGTTATATTCGATCTTACTGTTTGATAGGGAACTTTGTTCCATAGGGAACTTTGATGGAGTATTTTCACATTCCAGTTTAGTAATTATTTTCGAATAATTAAATTCAATAATGAAACGTATTAAAAAACGGAAAGTTATTTTTTGCAGTTGATATCGGCTCAAAAGACCAACGTTCGAATAGTTAAATGTTAGAGGGGCAGAAGAAAATTCTGTAAGAAATCAGAACTGAAAGGGTTACAAATCCCACCATATCTCAACCGAAAAATTTATTGAAATATTTTATTGAAAAATCTCGTTTTAGAGGATAACATATTCGAAGAACTCTCAGATCCCGAATTGTTATTCACAACCGCTTGTAACTGCTGAGTGAGATCTTTTATCCTCTCTTCCTTGATTTTCACTAAGTTTTCCAAATGATCCACCTTATTTCTGAGCACACTAATTGTCTCTTCCTTAACAGCAAGATCTTTTTCCATTTTGTCAAAAACTTGGTTGGGGACCATTTTCCGGTCTATCACTTTGGTCCCATTTTTTATTTTTATCGGAACGATTCCCTCTCTGGAGGAAAAATTCGATCCACTTTCTAGGTAATAAATCCTGCTGCTTTCGGTGTCGGTGTCTCCAGAGGCTTTGTTCTCTACCTTCATTTTGATGATGCTGAGCAGCTTCTCAATTGCGCCCGGCGTGCCCTTAGCTAGATGTTCCCTTTCCTCCGAGGATAAATTGATCTTTAGTTTCTTCAAAACCCTCTTGTTTATCATCTCCCAGTTCGCCAGCTTCTGCGCGAAGGAATTCTTAGGACTGTAGTTATGCAGATCTACTATCTTCGGGTAGTGGAATTTCAATATTTCTGCCAAAGGAAGGGCGTCTGAGAAATCACGATTGAGGTTTCTTTTTTGCCTGGTGATTGTATGACTGTCAATCCATTTGTACAGATCATCGGAATCGAAGTTCATGGTGATTTTATTTTAGATTTTACGAAAAAATAGATTGTCAAATTTGAACCAAACAAACTGTCATCTTTTTGTCACTTCTGATGATGGGTGTCAACGGTTCTCAAGGTGCGTTTACATATGAGAGGAGTGAAAATTCAGTAATGGAATGAATAGTAGATTGAACGTCAATATATACTTTGATCAAGAATGGAAAGTTGCAGGATGAAAATATTTTAGTATCTTTTGATTTATACTCGTTTCTACGTTTCACAATAATAATATTAATAATACTGATAATATTCTTGCTGTTCCAATTTTCCAATCGGGAGAAGCTATATCGTCTCTACGTAAAGACCAAAAAAATTATGCATCTCTATAGGTGTATGCATCGCAACTCGTCCATTCCACGGTTGTACTTCCCCCGTGTACTTACTATCAGCATGTCCAGCATATGCGATCTCGGCCTATATCCATCGTCATAACGCGGCCCTAAGAGTGCTATATTACTATCTACGATATTGACGAGACACCGGTGGTGCCCTATGCTCCGGGAGATATTGAATCCGTTGTGGGGAACGAGAAGTGCCGAATTTATTGGAACTATTAGTTCCCCACCCTCAGGCTCATACAAACTAATAGTCCTTCTCGACCACCAGAGGCAGACGATTTTTGTCGTTTTCAGCTCCTGGCGAGACGAATATCGTCCGAAAAGAGGAGGAGAAATGGATAAAATATCGAGATTTTCTCTTCGAACTACGCTGACTCTATCCAGGCCACTCTGTCAAGATGGTTGTTCTGATTATTGGAGTCCTTGGTGGAATAATGCCCTCTCTACTCTCGAATTTTAAAATCATACCGGCCTGATGCATTAAGGTAGAAATCTCAGGGCACATGATTATCGGACCCAATGCTCACTTACCCTGCGGTTGTGGGGAGTGGTCATTGGTTGATAATGCCGGCGCGCCCTCTCGAATGTATCGTGGCTTCGGGGGATAGGGCCTGACAAGCGCAAAGTACGGATAAAATATACCTAACACTATCGTATATTTGAGGTATCGTTTAGTCCCCGTGGAGAATGAACAAAATATTGCATATTATTAACAAAAATATGTATGTTACAGAAATTCTTGCAGTTCAAAAACTGTCTCTGCAGACTGCACAAAGGCATGGCAATGCGAAACCCACTATACCCCTTCATAGCTGAAATGTTCATGAGCATATCTGAATTGGAAGCAAAATATGAGTTAGATTAGGCCCCATGGATTTATTTTCCGATACAAAGAAATCCAAAGTTTTGAAATTTGTGTGAACTAAATAATGTGAACTTTCATGGTCAGACATAACTGTATGAAAGCTATTTTACGGATTTTTTAGCCGTGGTCTGCAGGTTTTTAAACCTGGCTTTTCGTCTACCACTGCGGTACACAGTATCAAGCGATGTGGTAATGGTTGCAGTGCCCGAATTGGTACTCGAGTTGTTGTTCTGAACGCTGTAATAAGGATGTTGGTACTTAAGTCTGATTTAATATTGTCATAAGTGCTACATGATGATATACTGTAGTGGTTCTCCTTCATTATCTTCAATAGATCACAGATTGTGACAATAAATGGTTTCGAATCAACTTCTATTGCTGTAACGTCGGGAGTACTACAAGGCTCCCACCTTGGTCCTTCACTATTTTTATCTGTTTAAATGACGTAAAAAATTATTCCAATTTTCCAAAATATTGTTGTATGCTGACGACGAATTCAAGAATGAAGTCAAAGACAGACTGCTTAAACGTCCAATCTGACCTTTATCGGTTAGCTCAATATTGCAACTGTAACAGATTGTTCCTCAACTTTAATGAATGCTCGACTATCTCATTTTACAAAAAAAATCAGTATTCGACTGAAATTGACTATAATTCACTTGGAAAATATCTGGACCAGGTCAACTATATTAAGAATTTAGGAGTCATGTTCGACAATAGATTGAATTTCAATTCACATTGCGAATATACCATAAACAAATGTAACAGGATGATAGGATTCATTAGTAGGATTTGCAAAACTTTCAAAAATCAAGAAACTATGAAATAATTACATTTTGCTTATGTATACAGGTTGAACCTGAATAAGTGTAGAACATTTCAGGAAGTGATTCCTCATCGACAAAAAAGGATCTTTCATATAAAGAAACTTCATTGGAACATCCCTTGTTAAGATACAGTCCTTTGAAGGGGGTACATAAAATTTGTATAACAATTTTTTTCACAAGCAGTAAAAAAATTACAATATTGAAATTAACCTGACGTTTTGTAATACGAAAAATACACTTAGCCAGTAACAGTAACAACTTGGTTTACACCATGGTTGTAAGGTGTGGAAAACGCAACCTCTAAAATTTATTTCCAATGTATTTTTTTCTCTTATTATTTGTTTACCATTTAAAAATATATTTTCGATAACCTGTTTCATTCTAAACAAAAAATTTGTCTTGGGTTTTTTGACCAAAATAAACCAGTTTGCAGCAAAAAATTATCCTGTAGTCTCTCTGATTACCCTACACGCATCGATGATAAGGTTTCTTAAGTCCTCTACATCGCGAACCGGAGTATGACAAACCAAATGCTGTAAATGTCCCCAAATAGAGAAATCGAGAGGATTGAGATCCGGGGATCGAGCGGGCCAGTTTTGTGGTTCTCCTCGAGCGATCGACTGATTTGCATATGTTTCAGTTAAATACTGATGTGCTACTTGACTTAAATAGGAGGAAGCCCCATCATGCATAAAAAACATATCCCTTCTGACGCCCAAAGGAACTTCCCCCAGCAGTACTGGATGCACTTCTCTTAAAAAGTGAACGTATGGCTCACCATTCAATCGAGGAGGTAGAAAATGAGGGGTAAATTTTTGTTTTGAGGGCACTCGGCGATTTTGAAAAGATGTTTGAGTGTACTTACGTATTTTGATACGTAGATTATGAATTCGAAAAAAAAAGCGACACACTCCCTTATTTACAAAATTACGGCCCTTCAAAGTTCAGAAAAGAGCAACTTTTCAGTCGACTTTTTCACAAAATAAACAATTTAAAAAACAAGCATCTATTCACTAGGTCACCTTTACACCTTATTCCTTTCTTCACTGCCAATTCCCAAGGCCCAATGATGGTTAGTTTCGACAAAAGCGTGAGGGATTTCATCAGCCCATGTGTGGTAATTATGAAAATTAATAATCTTGTCCCGAGAAAAACTACATTCGTCTGTGAATTCTGTCGTCTTCAGAAAGTCACAATTTCTTCTAATCATTTCCAGCATCCAATTGTAAAATTTAAGACGGTTCGGAAAGTCTCGCGGTTACAGTACCTGTACTCGTTGCAGATGGTAAGGGTATAAGAGTTGTTCCTTTAACATTCGAAATACCGTCATATGATCAACATTTAGCTGAAAAGCAATCTTTCTAGTACTGGTAGTAGGTTGTTCTTCAATCTAATTAAGTACTGCTTTCTCAAGCTGTGGTATTCGTACTTCTCGATAGCGACCACAATCCTGCGTTCTTTTGTCGAATGAACCATATTCTCGTAATCGTTGATAAAGTCGAGCAAATATTCTATGTGAAGGATGCTGCCGTTGAGGATACGTTTCAGCATATCTTCTAGAGTTTTCCAACCCTCTGCGACAGATCGTAAACGTAATGCATATCAGCCATTTCCTCATTTGTGTATGCCATTTCAATAACAAATTAACAAAAGTAACAAATTAACAACAGAGCAACAACACACAATTAGTATTTATTCAATTTAAAAAATTCACAAACTGACAGCGTCATACCAATTTAATTGTCACTATCGCTAATAGCGACCTACTAGATAGATCATTTTCGCATTTATGACGATGTATCTCTGTAGTTGTTCATGAAATAACTTTTGGTTGGGAACTGGTTTATTTTGGGCAAAAAACCAAAGAGACATTTTTTGTTTAGAATGAAACAGGCTATCGGAAATAAATTTTTAAATGGTAAACAAAGGATAAGACAGAAGTTACATTGGAAATAAATTTTAGGTGATGCGTTTTCCACCCCTTACAACCATGGGGTAAATCAAATAAATTTCTGGCTAAGTGTCTTTTTGGTAGTATAAAACGTCAGATTGATTTCAATATTGTAACTTTTATAGTGCTTGTGAAAAAAATTGTTATACAAATTTTATGTACCCCCTTTAAGGGGTATCTTAACAAGGGATGCTCCAATGAAATTTCTTCATATAGAAGATCTTATCTCTTTTTAGATGAGGAATCACCTCTTCGAATGTTTTACATTTTTTAGTCACACCCTGTATTGTAGACTGAGTTTTGCCAGTGTCATCTAGAGTCCTGGCTATAACATCTATAAAACAATCCAAAATAAATTCATTAGATTTTTAAATCAGGGGGACCGGTGATTATAACATTGGCAATTTACATTCGGCTAGATCAA
Source organism: Leptinotarsa undecemlineata (assembly GCA_015342065.1). NCBI lineage: Eukaryota > Metazoa > Arthropoda > Insecta > Coleoptera > Chrysomelidae > Leptinotarsa > Leptinotarsa undecemlineata. The sequence goes on along the minus strand of WOGP01002490.1, from coordinate 5,323 downwards.
CATTCAATAATTTACTATTAGATAAACGAAGAATTATCTCGGACTTGGTCTTTATATTTAAAATCCCTAGGAATTACTATGATGCTCCACAACTTCTATATTTAGTATCTATCGATATAAAATTCATGAACACGAGAAATAGGCAATTTCTCAATGTAAGCTTTAGGTCAAAAAGTCCCTATTCCTAGGCTTAGCAATAGTTTCAATAAATACTGCTCAAAAATGGAAATTTCTTGTATGTTTTTCTTACTTAAAAACTAACACAAAACCAATTTCTCACAGGTACATGAAATGCTGTTTAGGAATATTTATAATTTGTGGTATTTTTCTTTGTTTATGTAAACTGGAGATATGTATATGTATAAGTGGATAGGTCCTGTTTTGGATTTATACCTGAATGTATCCCAAATATGAATAAATAAATGAATGAATAAATAGTTTATCTTTCTATGGATTTCTCTGTTAAAGTTTGTAGGAATTTCGAGAAAATTATCCACAAAAGTGAAAGTTAACTAGTGACCAGATTTAGAATTAGGAAGTAACGTAGGTATTTGCTTTGGATTTGTTCTGAGCTAAAGGTTTCAGTTCTACTTTCATCATGGTTTCAGAAAAAATATTTATTCCTTCAAAATTACACTTGAATTTTCCATAACTCTCAAGGAAAACAACTGGTATCAATTAAAGAGAGCACAAGCATTATCAAAGCAATCGCAAGTTATGACTCACTAGGAAATGTTTTGGTGCCTGGACACTCAAAAATCACAGGCAATAAAGTAGAACTGAAAAACTGCTTCAGCAAATCAGGATCGGCTCAGAATATTCACAGGACTCCTAATCGGGCACTGTCTAGTCCGAAGGCAATTGAATAAAATAGAGCTGTTCAACGGAGAAATTATCTGCAGGCCATATGATAAAGGGATAGAGAAAGCTTGTCATGTTTTGAACAGAAGGGAGGAAAAATGATTCAAGATCATGAGGCTGCAGGATTTTCCGGGAACTCGGGAAAAATTTACTAGTTGAACATCTTCCACGGGTATAGAAACATAATTCTAATTGAAATTGTTGATTGGGTTTGTCCTCCTGGATAAAAGCATATCAAGCTATGAAATGATCCACACATCTTCATTTCACAAATATGTATCTCTCCTGAAGATATACTCCTTTCAATTCAAGAAAATATAAACAGTTTTTAATTTATTGAGGTATATTTTTCTCGTCCACGATTGTGTAAAGAAGATACTGAGAAGATTTTTGTTTTGGTAAATATTTTTGTTGCTATATTCCAACTTATTGTAGTCGCCTTTACGATAAATATCTTGATTTAAGAGAACGTCGAATAGAAGAGATGGTTCAGTATACATTCTTCAGTATAGTAAGTGAATGCCACTGAAAATCTGTCAATATTCTCAAAGTTCTCTGACTTTCAGTACTATTATACGTATCAGATGAAATAATTAATTTATTTTATAATACTGAGTAAAAAATTGCTTAAAAAATAAAAACGTATTCCGCCAAATACGATTGCCGTAGAAACATACGAATCCATGATACACCCTGTATACTGAAAAGTAAAAATCATATTGCTAGTTTTATTGCGCAAAAGTGCATTCTCTCTCAATCCATTGTAATCCTATATCGTTCATGGTAATAAAGCTCCTCTGTCAACACATTCCATCCTTGTTGACTTTTTCATCAGCTGTGTTTATTTTATTCCTGCTACCTCATAAAATGGACCACTAGATTTTATCGGAGCTCACTGGCGTACAACGATATTTTCACTCAATTCAAGATAATAACAGGTACTTAGTACTTTGGCATTTCTTATAATATTTTTTAACATATCTTTAATTTTGCTACATATTCGTTAGTGATATGTTTGAGGTTTTTTTTCTCCAGATGAAACAGTTCTTGAACAGTGAAGTTGAACCTCAAAACGAACCTCAAATGTGTCAAGTCACCTGAACACTTCGTGGAAGAATCTAAAAAAGAGAGACAAATCTCCAACCTTTCTTCGATGCTCCAGGCTATCAAGATTGCACCCAATGTTCGCGTCTCCAATCAGGCTTATGGATCTTTTCATGTATGGTGCAGACCTCCATACATGAGCACAATACTCCAAAGAAAGTCTGATCTAAGCTTTATCAAGCATCCAAAGTTGCTGAGGTGTGTCACTTTTTTTGGTTCAGAATAGTGTTCCAAACTTTTGAGAAGCAGTCTTTACAGTTCCTGCGACATGATTGTGCCAAGACATATTGGTATTAACTTTAATCCCTTAAACATACTTATCAAAGTAGAAAACGGAATTGTCTGACCAGACATCATTATATCCAGTTCGGATTCCAATGCCTAGTTTTTGTGGCATTGAATTGAACCTGGTTACTTCCACCCCAACCAAGTATCAAGTACTTACCAGGCCATGTAATTTTTGTGGCCCATTCAGAATATTCTGAATCATATTTAATTCATATAACCGTATACGTGTTCACTTCTGTCCACATATGTATATGCAGAATATTACATAAGTACGTCAAAATATTTGTGGCGTATTCCTGAGACAATTTTGAGAAAAGGAGTCTATATAGACTTTTGATGATACTGAGCAGCTTCTCAATTGCGCCTAGGGCGCCTTTAGCTAGATGTTCCCTTTCTTCCGAGGAAAAATTGATCTTTAGTTTTTTCAAAACCCTCTTGTTGAACATCTACCAGTTTGCTAGCTTCTGCACGAATGCATTTCTAGGACTGTAATTGTGTAAATCTACTAACTTCGGGTAGTGGAATTTTAGTATTTCAGCCAAAGGAAAGGCGTCTAAGAAATCACGATTGAGGTTTCTTTTTTGCCTGGTGATTGTATTGCTGTCAATCCATTTGTACAGATCATCGAAATTCGAAGTTCATGGTGATTTTATTTTAGATTTCACGAAAAAATAGAATGTCAAATTTAAAAAAACAAACTGTCATCTTTTTGTTACTTCTAATGATGGGTGTCAACGGTTTTGTCATAAGTTATTTGCAACTCTACTTATTTTCATCAAATATTTTATAGGAAAAAGTTGTTTATTTTGACGAGATCCACCAGATACTTAATATTCTCATAGCTACTTCAGTTAGCGACCTTGGAACAACATGATATACATCGATATTGAAAGTTGTAAATATCTCAAAAACAATCACCTCCTGCGTTGTTGAGGAAGTGTACTTTTTTTACTTGGAAGAGGTGTGAGAATTGGGTTTTTTCATGAAGAATACCAAAAGTGTACTGCTAGAAAGTTAGGAAAATTTGAAATAAATTATGACAGCGTACGCAGCGCCCTCTAGATACATAGAAGTCAATACAAAATTATGATTTCCCACGTCGAAAACCCTTGGGTACCAAATTTCGTTCAGATAATTTTTTTGCCGAAGTTATTTTTGGAAAACGTTTTGAAAAAATCAATTTCTACACTCTGTATTTCCGAAATGAAGCATTTTTGGACACAAGTCTCTATAGACTTTTTTATTATAATTGTATCAGAATTACGTCACTTGAATATTTTAACGTACTTATGTTACACCCTGTAAGTACGGGGTGAGTCAACAAGATTTCCTTGGTTCAATTTTTTTACAGTCATAGCGATAAATATCTTTTAAAATTATATAATATAAAATTAAATTTTTTTCAAATAGAACTTGGCAGTGCCGCAATGCAAAATCGCAAACAAAAACATCCTTAGAGAACTAAAAAAACTATGGAATACTGGGTGTTTTGAAAAATATATAACTTTGGTCGGCCACGCTTGGCTAAATCAGTATGCGAGAAAACATTTTTAAAAGATAGTATTTATCGATATGATTGCGAAAAATAATTGGGCAATTCGTGGAATTATTTTACCTGATAGACCGAGGGAATTATGTTGGTATACTTCATCTTGAACATATGTTTATAATTTCAGCTGTTTATCATGTTAAATGATTGGTGATATCGAAAACAACTCATCAAAGAATATGCATCAAATTTTGTGTGAAGAACGGAAGTATTCAAAACCACTTGTGTTGACAGTGGCTTACGGTGATTGTACTCTGAATCAGGTACAAGGTTTTCACAGAAGGTCGAGAAAATGTAAATTGCACTGCTCGTCCTGGAGGCCCAGCCCATCAACAATCCATGAAAATGTTGGGAAAGATATGAAAATTGTTCTGGAGAACCATCGAATCACTATTTTTTTAGAAATGTTGGCCATGATGACAATTTTGACAATGAAAACCGCTCAGGAATTGTTGAATAACGTCAAGGGCGATCCAGATTTGCTAAAAAGGTTCATAACCTGTGACAAATTATGGATAAATGATTATGATATCGAAACCAAAGTCCAATCTTCCCAATTTAATGGCCCAGGGGTGCCAAGACCCAAAAAACCATGCCAAGTTCGAGAAACTGTCATGGTTTTGCTCACTGTTTCCTTCAATACCGTGGCATGCATCAAGAATTCTTGCCATATGGTTGTATGGTCCATAAGGAGTATTGCCTTGAATTTATGCGGCGCTTGCGATAAGCAGTATGGAGAAAACTTCCAGTATTGTGGATGAACAATCCATGGCTTTGGAATCACGATAATGCACCTACTCATTCGGCATTGCTTGTGCGTGATTTTTCGGCCAAAAACAACACAGTAAACATGCTTCGGCCACCGTATTTACCAGATTTGGCTCCTGCGACTTTCTTGTTTACGAGATCAAAGAGGCCCATGGAAGAACGGTGTTCTGTGACGATTGAGAAATAAAAACCGTTCAAAAGTGGAAACCTAACATTAAAATGTGTTTTTTAAGTTATAAAAGATTTTCATCAAGTATTGGTCAATTCTATCATATTATTGAAATAATATTTCAAGAGAAATATTGCTGAATAAATCTATACAATATTGACATTTGTTATTATTTCGTTTGCATTTTTTGCAGACGATGAAGATTTACATAAATGTCAACAAGAAATCATTGTTACTGTTCAAATTTCACTTAGTAGGAATTGTTCACAATGAATGACGTACAAGAAATATGTTTACGTACTCATTTTATTTCATTGTTTACATTCAGGAGTAGTAAGGAAATGCTAAATCCATTCAGAACCAAAACGATAAAAATAGAAGTGTATTTATCATCATTAATTATAGTTACAGTAAGCAATTATTAGGATTCATGTTTAAGTCCATTCTTTTGTTAGTGGGCTGGTCCTGCTTAGGATGAAGCTCATATAATCTCCCAAAAGAGGCCCTCGAAACTCTTGCGTCACTTATCAATCTTTCATTTCAAAATGGCATATTTCCGTCTTTTCTGAAAATGTCGGTAGTAA
>WOGP01002489.1:0-16661 GCA_015342065.1 Leptinotarsa undecemlineata | reverse complement strand
AATTCTCTCGAGAAAAATATCTGGTCGAGGTAGGAATCGAACCCACGATCTTCTGATCGTGAGTCGGGCGCATTACCACCGCGCCAATTCCACAACTATCGAGATTATCGAGAGCATTTTGGTTTTCCAATTTAAGAATTGAGCTAGTATTTTTTTGGAAGTGAGTTTAGATTTAATGGCCCCTTTTACAGAAGCATATTAAATCAGTTGTTGTAACAACCGAAGTTTTAATATCCACCATCTGGGAAGTATTCTAACTACACCTCTAACTTCATAAAATCCAATTCTTCATTCACTACACACGTTGCCAACACAGCACATTTAAGTAACTCTTCGTGAATTTTTTATATGAGACGATTGAGTTTATCTTCTATAAAATGAAAAACTTTGAATCGCAAACATACTTTTTTATCTATATTCTTTCGAAATTTGTATTATTGACTCATTATATTCCTTTTATGAAATCAACTTTACTTTCTCAAAAATCAAAGTGAAAAATGCTATTCAACATAATAACCTGTAGAAAAATGTTTCGTTATATCAGTTGTTTGAATATGCTACGAATAAAAATTTTATTTTCACAAAAGAAGAAAAATAGATTTATACAATAGAACCTGAAAACAGCAGATAGCTATAGGGTTCAATTATACTATAATCTTGAGTTGATTCAGTTCAAAAGTAAGCAATAAAATACAAAATGAGAATGATATGGATGAGTACAAATGTCCCACAACTTGTACAGTATATCATCAGATGGTACATATTGAAAGAAAATAAAAAACGACAAATTTTTTCCACTGCATCTGGAAAAGAAAAAAGTACAGAGGAACTGATTGATCTTGTCTATTCTAATTACTGGAAGTCAATGAGCTACCAATGATTACTAATGTACGAAGCATTTCATCTTATAGTATTTCACAAAGGATAATTATATGAAATGTGACACTATCACGAACAAACCATCACAGCAGAGTCCTATTGTGGGGAAATCTACTAGTCAACAGAAGAAGTCCGATCCTGCTCCATGACAACGCCCGTCCACATTTTTCACAAATCAACGTCCGGAAATCAAACGAATAAACCGTCGAAATTTTGCCTCACCCACCATACATCTCAGATCTCTTCCCAACTGATTACAATCATTTCAAGCACTTTGTGCTTGAAATGATTGTAACGGTTGAACCTTCGCCAATCAGAACCATTGACTTTTGAAACAACCTTATACAAGTACTTCATTACCCATCATTGGTATACCAATGTATTTTTTTGAAGCAATGATGATGAGATATCACTTGTGAAGCTCATCAGTAAATAATATTCAATCATGAAAAGAGCCACGTCCGCTGAAGCGGGAAGGGAATAACAATTTTTTTAGTCCTTATTCTGTAGATGTTCAATTATTAATGGATAATTGAAAATGATGTTTACCTCCGCCCGTGAAGATACTGGATTCTGAGTGTTGATTCAAACAATGTAATCAAATTTAAGTTCCGTCGCTTCGAGCTACTCCACCCCACTCGGTAATTATGGTGTGAATTGGTGCTTATTAGGACAGACAAATTGGAAACAGAAGACACAAGTAAGTCACAGAGTTGGACTGTTGGAATTATTTATGGACTCTGAGAACTCAGGACTATGTTACTACTACCAGTAATTTGATTGCTGCAGGAAAACAATTTATTTTCTGTTGAGATAGTTTCCAGATATATCTTTACTATTTCATTATGCAATATTTGTGAATTCGATGGAATACAGAATAAGTACCGCAAGGCATAACTACTAGAAATTACTTTCCGCAAAAATGCAAAAATATTTTGGGTTTATTCATAAGGTGATCAGTTTTCATATACAAACCTTTGCATAACCTTTAACTCTTCAAGAGGAGATGTCATCTCCTAATCACTTTTGATAGAAGTGGAGTTCGAGTACTATCTCTTCTGTCAATGACTGATGAGAATTTGACCTGCTCAGTACTTCTGGATTATGGCAAGTCTTGATCAAGAAATAATGATCGACAAACATGTCTACTTCAGTGTCTCTCGGAAAGCAATGTCACTCTTAGGAAACTATCTGAAGAATCGCACCCAAATGTTATTGTGGATGGATGTTCTACTGGTATCGAAGGAAATGCCACCTTAGGTCCTAGCTTTTCAACTTGTGTATCTGTGATTTTCATCTGTTTGTGAAAAATGCAATAAACATCACTACGTGGACGATACGCTGTTATATTTCTCTATTCCGCCTCTTGATTTTACATCCGTTCAATCATATATCAATCACGATCCTCAAGCTATTTTTGCTATTTCTACAACCATAAACTCAAGCTCGATTCTAATGAATCTGTAATGATGTTTGGGCCTAAGAAGAATAGAGAGCTCACCAACTTCACTTTTCAAGTCTGCATCAGAAAGGAAGTACTTCCCTCCGTGACCAAGATAGAAAATATAGGAATGTGGTTTGATCCAGAACTTTGCTTCACTGAACATGTCAGCTATCTGAATCAAATTTCTTGTAACGTTGTTTTGAAATCGTGATTTCCTCAACAATAACTCAAAACTCAACAATTGGACTGAAAAGTTCATCAAAGTGTTCTCCATCAAGAGCCACACAATCATTCCAGCACCGCTCTGACATTTTAACACAACTTTTGTAGAACGATTCATTTTTTACCTCAAAAGAGGCCTCAGTTTCAGCAATAACCTTTACATTTGAGTGAAATATTCCATCGGTGAGCATTTTTTTGGGGTCTGCAAGTATGCGGAAACATTTCAAAACCCATTTTGTGCAATTTTGTCATCGTTTTTATTGATTTGTGACACTGTACAATTGTCTTGATAAAGAACCACTTTCGTTTCGATACCGGAATGAAGTATGGATCCATGTTTCATCCATTGTCAAATAACGATGCCAAATTTCCGGTTTGTTATGTTTGAACATGACCAAATATTTTTCAAAATCATCAAGACATTCTTGTTTTTGGTCAACAGTGAGCTCGCGCGGTTCAAACTTTGAACATAACTTTCTTATAGTCAAATGCCCATGCAATATAAAGCCAACACATTCTATTGATAACTTTACAATGTCAGCTAAGTCACTCATAAAAATTCAACTTAGTACTAACTGAAAAAGCGGTTAATGCAATATGAATAGCGCCATCTATGCGTTAGGCCCGAGACTTTTCAGTCACTGATCATGTCAATAATTTCATATTGCAGCAGTATTTAGGGACTTGTTTTAAGACAATCAGATGCTCCTCGACTTTTCAGTGAGAATTGTCATCTTTTTTATGAGAAAATATACCTTGTTCCGTTTATTGTGTTTTGTTTATGGTAAATATGAAACTGTTAAAATGTCAGTTCACGCAAAACTTTCCTGACTTCTAATTTCTCCACTTTTGGAATTTTTGAACATTTGTTCAATAAAAGTACATTAAAATCAAACCTACTTCAAGAGTTCATTCGATCTGTCAATTGTCGGCTGTTAATTGTCAACCAATAAATGACATCTTATTTTACGTTTATGTGTCTATTCAATTATAATGCAGAACGAAGTTTTTTTTTCTCAATCACATGAAATTTATGAAACTCCCTTATTGGAATAGGTGAAAGAAACAAAAAACTAATAATTTAAAGGGTAATTTTCAGTTCACAAAGTCAATTTCAAATGTCAGAAATTGATATAACATTGCAATGAGGAATATTTCATGCTACTGAAACTGAGACGCTCTGTGTGATAAACAAAAGCGGAAATTAATTGAAATCCATAATTCATTTTCATTAAAATATCAATACTCGTACAAGACCCCTGCAATGACTTCTAAATTAAGTTCCTGAAAATTGCATTCTTCACTTGCTGCTTTAGAGTTTAGGGTATATTGCCATCCCAAAATATTTTAATAAAGACCTAATTTATAGCCGAATATTGGATGGAGGTCGACACACCGTTTTTGTATTCCCTCATAACTTTATTAAATGACGGAATGTTACAGCATTTTCTCAGATGTGGGTTATAAGCCACATCTGGTACGGTAGTGTAGTGAAATATCAAAAAGCTTTGGGTCAAACCTTTGCTGGAGTATTTTGTTATAATATGCTGAATGAAAATAAATTAATTTCCATCTGTTGCTCTTGGTGATTCTATTTAATCATCGTATCACATTTTAACGGCGGCAAATGAAAGCTTCAGTCATGTGTAAAATCCATTAGTTGATTCAGTTTTCACAACCAAAAAATTATATTTTTCTGTTTAGCCACGCGTATCAGCGCTCTCATTTTTCAGAGGAGTCTTTCATCGTAGCATGTTAATGTATGGTTTGGAAAAAATATGAAGAACGTAGTCACTGAATGATTTATTTTTTTTAAATGCGTGACATACCTACATAATCAAAAACACAGATACACCTCACACAGTAGAAAATATTCAATTGTAATTTTAATAAAGCACCTGCGTCCGATTGATTTCAAAACCTCAAATTTGTCTGGTCTATATTGTTAGTTGATTTACATGATATATGGAAAATCATGCCCAACTCATACATATGATGAGTAAATAATAAAAAGAATTATTCAAATATAGTAGCCAGGGATCATCGTGATATACTCCACGAAATTCAAGAAATATACAATAGAAACGGGGTTGATAAAAACTTATCTCAGATATCTGTTGGACAAAATGTAGTGTTACTAGACCCAGATACATGGTACATGTCTAATATTGTACAATTCAAAATTTCATTGTTGGTTCCCATATAAACGTGTATTTGGGAAAAAAATCATTTGATTAAACAGGTTTTTCGCGATCCAATTCAAGACAGGGTTAATGGATAGCTATACTTCAAATGTAATTGCGTGGGGTTTACCGCTGAAATACGGCGCTTTTCGAATAAAATCCAGCCCTCTGCGATTCTGATTGAACAGTTAGTGATACTGCGGTATGCTCAGTGGTTTACGATAGAACGATTAGCCTTAATTTCAAAAGGACGGGTTCAGGATGGAACACACAGAGAGTTGAACATTTGGAATATTTTTGGGAAAAAGTTTCCCGGTGTTTAGGTACCTAACTTCAATATGAACTCTTTATAGAGAAATTTCACTTGGAATTCTTTCAATCTCCAGGTGAATTTCTAGAAGCTCGGAGCAAAAATTTTTTACTTATTTTTTAACAAATTATCAAATAGAAACATCACTTGAATCATTATGGAATATCGTCCATCTTCACAACTGAAAACATCATCAATTTCCTGGAAATAGTATACCCTCTATACAATTCAGGTTGTTTTCAGTCGACAATGTTATCAAGCTGACGTTTTCATGAAAATTACTTTTTGGTCCGTTTCTCTTGTCATATGATAAATTCACAATGAAACATTTTTATGGGCCTGTTTGCGGTATTCTATTATATTCAAAACCTTTAGAAAGAATGTACGAAAAATTCCTATATCGAATATTGTCGGCTATTATGAAAATTCTCATCCATTTTAAAAGTTTCATTTCCTCTCAAAAAATATATCGATCGTATAATGCAAAGTATCTGAATAATCCACCAATACAGATTCTATTTCTGGGATCAAAATTCCGATACATTTCCTCTCAAGAATGGAAAAATCTAGATGCCACAGCTGCCACGGGATTAGACCAAAAGAAATAAAGCTGCCCGCATCCTTCAGTCCGTAAAAGATGCACGGCGATCCTGAATTCGAGCGGCAAAAAGAAGGGACTTCATGTGTCACAATCGGTAGTATCTGAAGATACCTGCTTGAGAATAGAATACTCGACTACTGGACATATATACAACAAAGGGAACCATCCAACTATGCATTTTGGATGAAATAAAATATACACAAGATTTTGTTCGTCTTTCAGATGTCTCTTGCAACTCATAAAAGTTGATTGAAACCAGGTATCAAATTCTTATCGAATCGTGAACGAGTTGACTGGACAGGAATTTTATTTCAGAGTGTTGGTGAATCGAAATCATTCGTTTACATTTTTTTTCCTGTGAAGATGACGTGACGAAAAGAAATTTTCAAAAAGGAGGTTTTCGATAGTCGAATGATGGTTTCCACGAAAAAATATTTTGGCCATTTTTCAACTGACGTTTTCAATATGGCCTCAAAATTATGTCATTTTTTATAATTATCAACTTTCTACTTGAAATATTTTTTTTTAATCGGCAGAGATGTAGACTTTTCATTGATTTTAAAGAAGTATGCAGTTTCATCGGCTCGAAAAAAAACATGGGATTATGAAACAGATTTTAAACAGATATATATCACCAAATATTTGAATCATGAAAAAGTGATGAATACATTCAAACAGATGGGTTTTTTTTTAGGAGTGATTAATTTTTGGGAAACAAAGTTTTTGGCTTTCTACTACTCCATCTTGATACAAATGATATCCAGATTGGTACTGATGAGCTCTAAGGCAAATGTCTTACGGCGAGACATCAATGAGGACACCAGTGAGGATGACAGTGTTCCATGTAAGTGCAATTTTTTACCATTCATTTGATGTAGAATTCCTATGAATGTTACCTGATTTTATTCCATAACGAATGTTTGGAATACAAACTGAGTAGAGAATAGTGTCTTCTGTATAATTCAGTGTTCATATAAAATAGTTGTTTCGAATGCATTTTTCTTTCGTGTAATTCAATGTTCATATGAAAATAGCTGTTTTAGAATGACTTTCTTTCAGTTTGTGTCTGAAAGTTACTTCTTTGCATGATCTACACATCCATGTATAGAGTTAATTATTCTAAAATTGATTACTTCCTTCCTTTCTTTGGAAGATTCCAAAATTTTTTTTATCAAGATGGAGTAGTAGAAAGCCAATAACTTTTCCTGATAAATACATATTTCATAAGTCGCTTCATGAAAAATCTTATAAATGTATCTTAGCGTTCTTCGGTAGATATTTAAATTCACATTATTTCGGATCATTGAACTTTTGTCTTCAAATATTTATACATTTTATATTTTCGGTCACAATGAATCAGCAGAAATATAGATCTGAATTAAATGAAAAAAATATGTTTTTGTAAACTCGAAAAAAATTATCTACTTATGAGACATAACCATGATTTTCAATATTTCACCAAATATTTAAATCATGAAAATATAAACACACGAGTATAATATCATACAAAGTCATTGAGATGACATTATTCATATATCATTTCCATGATTCTAAACAATTCTGAACGTAATAGTTGTAAGATTTGTTTTAATTTATTGTGGTATTCCTTACAAAACCCATCATATAAATAATTCTTTTGGATTCTTTCAATATGGACTTCATTGATAGTGATAATAGGGCATTTGTTTACAACAGAAAATAAAATCATTTTTCACTCTGATACATGATGAAAGATTTTTTTCATCATGAACACATGTATGAAATTACGGAATGGAGCACACAGCGAAATAATATAAATGATGTTTGGTCTTTGCTCTAATGGTTGAGGTATCCTTTCATTCATTTTGCGTAATTTTCCAACCGAATCAAATTCCAGGAACTCATTCAAGCACAACTGAATTCATCAACACAAACATTATTAAAATTCATCCCTCGGTCAAGCATCTAACTGAGTACATGTTCGGATATTAGGACAAAATTAAAAACTGGCTGCTATTCATTCCTGCTGACGCTTGATGAGGAAAGCCTTTTAGGCGAGAGCAAGTATTCCTGCGTACAGCGCTCCATGAATATTTTATGGCTCATTCAAGTTTGTGGTGCCCTCGAGACTTGGGGATACTTTAGGTAAATGTTTGGTTTATCATGTGTAAATGTTTTATAATCGGCTTTATCGAGAGTACCATGTTCCGCTTACTGGAAAAGAAGGAAGGGTCGAAGTTCGATGAGTGGCCGAAATTGAAAGGGAAATTTCCATTATAAGGGTCGAACGAAGTATCTCAAACAGATTAGTTTCCTGAACAGTATGCGACGTTTTACAAGAACATGGGAGGTAGAAAAAGAAAATGGAATACGTAATTTCATACAGGATCATAAAACTGTGAGATCTCTCAACAAAAAATAACAATATCAAGTTGTTATATGACCTACTGTGTATTTTCATGAAAAGTTATTTGAAACTGACAGAAAGTCGCCTATTGATCTTTGTATCCAAAAGCCATATTGATGATCGCTCAAGATGTTATAGCCTTCCAAATATTCAAGGATATAGTGGTTTATGGCTTTCTCCATGATCTTTGATACCACTCAGCGCAAAGCGACTGGTTTACAGTTATTTAGAATATTCTTCCTGCCCTTTTTGGGAATAGGCTAAACGCAGCCAAATTTCCAACGAAATACTGCTTATTGAAAATTTTAATTCGTTTCGAAAACGTGACAAACAGAAATAAACTTCGATTGTAACGATATCCAACATCTGTGGTATATATAACCCACTTAACTGCAAAAATTCTCATTGTTTAGAAAGTCTAGTGATTAACTTTTTCATACTGCACCCGTCAATTGGAAATTTCATTCCACGGGAAATCTGATTTTTGAATACCTAATGAAGAAAAATTGACGAATTTTTGAATATGAACATTGACTGAAATAATGAATGTGTCTCATTTGATTGTTGTCACGCCTTGATGTATTTATCTCACACACCTTCACAATACCAACAACAACGGATGGAAAATAGCTGTAAATCGAACTTCAATGCGCCTTAAATCTACAACCTACCTATCACAAAACAAACGATTAACGACCTATAACACAGACCTCCTTTGATGACTGATTGACTTGATAGGTTTGACTGACAATTCATTTTTTCAGATTCTTTAATTATTAATTTTCATTATGGAATTTTTTGATAATGAGTAGTGATATTCAACATTTGCAATTTTGCATTGAGGAAAATACTGCATATATGATATCCCGTAACAAAATTCATTGACACTACAATGTCAATATTTATTTATCATATGGCCGATATTGTTTATCAGCAACTAATACCTGAATGTTTTTGTGAAACAAATTCGTACAAATCTGTTTCATGTTGACCAATTGTCGTCTCTTTAAAAAACACTCAGAAGTATAAAATTGTATAATTTGAAGATTAACAATAAGGCTTACCTTCCAACGTGCAATTTCTAGCACAAATGGACGATACCCAGTGAAAATCCATTGTCACACCATAGGATGTGAATCATCGTTCCACATAGCTATCGATTGATAGGGTATAACCAACCAGTCACGGTATTTAAGTTGCAATTATAAATACTCTCCACCCACCGTTTGTGTTAGTTTTTTCAATTGAGAAAAACCTAAAATTCCAGTAGTAAAATGAAAAGAATTATCGCGATTCCAAGTTGAGGGTCGCTTTGCAGAAAAGTTCTAATATCGTCATATTTTAGAAGACCTCAGTTCTGGTTTTCAACGAAAGATTAATATCTAGACACCAGCTCGGGGTTTGCGGATTTATTTCTCCATATATTTCCCAAACTCATTTTCACAATTAAACCCCGGATTTCCACACACACACACAAAATACGAGCCAAATTAATTCATTTGAGTGTGTGTAAACGTCTGACTACCAACTGTTCAGTTCGCCAGAAATAAAGACATCAACCTAGAAGGGCTTTGTATCCTCAATCGGGGTGGCTTCTCGTTAAAATAAATACTCCATTTTCCTTAGACAAACTTGAGAGATGTTTTACTCGCAGCGTTCAGCTCATTCATTCAATTTGGGAATGTGAAGTTTATGATGGAATTCCTTGATAATATTGATAGAAAGAGTTTTGTTGAAGTACGGGTTATATTCAATATTGGAACAGAAAAAGTTACATGAGTTTTTACAACTCTGAATATAACGTTTCAGCTGCTACTGCTTATACTGAATATAAAATTCTTCGAAGGTTTCATACAAGCTGGATGTCTATATACAAAATTGTACAAAATCGAAATTCAAAGACGATTTCAATGTTTTTCAAACACATCCACTTGCACGGTAGTAATTTCGATATTCATTGTCATCAGGGACTAACAGCTTTACAATCGAGAGTAACATGTGTTTTGGGAAAACAGTTTTTAGCTTTCATTCCTCTATATCCATACAAAAAATTGTGTAAAACTTGCAGTGGAGAAATTAGGCAATTGAGTAAAACATAAACTATTTACAAAAAATATGTGTAGGTCATATTCGAATATAATTTCATGAGGGGTTGGTGAAGAGAACAAGTTCATATCAAGTAGTAAAAATGTTTCAGTGATTTGAATTCAAGGTGAAATCGATCGATGAAATGCAAAGGTATCGCATTTTAAAATAAAATTGATGTTAAGAATAAATATTACTGGAATTTTATCACAACACCAAACCGTTATTTTAAATACCTCGATACGTGCTTCACTCACCAAGTGCTTGCTCATCTTGAAGAGAATGATTAAACCTTCTTTCTAATGTTTCTCTTCAAGATGATCACTTGGTGATTGAAACACGTGTCGAGGTATTGAAAATGACGGAAGTTTACGTTTCATTCCTGCACTCATACACTTGCCCCAAAAAAAATATTTCGCTCTCTTGCATTCATTGTTCACCTCTTGAATTCTCTTAGTATTAATTAAATCAAACTGGTATATGGCAAGTTGCCAGTGTTTGCGGGTAATTCCATCCCCGAAAGTTTCTTCCTAATTCAACAGCTCCGCAACTTCAATAAGCCGCCATTTAGCAGCGGCAAAATGGGTAAATAAAGTTAACAAAACAATCCTAATGATTTGTTCCTTTTCTTCTTCTCCCGAATCTTAAATTCAAATTTAGCTCCTCACTGCAGCGATCTATACTAAATCTGAATGAGTTCCCAAGAATCCGGACTTCAATTCGTGAAGTTGGTACAGGTGGAGATTTGTTGTACTCTTTTTCGAACACAAATCAAATAAAAATATGCTGATCGTTGTAAACCAGAATGATGGAAATGCACTGGATGTGTTTATACGGGAAAATGACCAATTATTATTCCAACTGAGAGCTCGTGACAAAATACCACACGAGTTTTGGAATGTACCCATTCATATACTGAGTCATCCACCAAAAACGTATCGCATATTTACCGAAATAAAATTGTAAAACCTTCATCCCAAATTGAAAATCCAGTGGAACTTCACTGAAAACGGCTTTTGACTCCCTATCCATTGCTGATGCTTTACTGATAATCAGAAACTCGTTCAGAAGATACGAATGTCTACAATACATTTTATAAAAGTTGCGGGATACATATATTATTGATTAAGGTTCCCTGCCGTGTCGATATGTCTGTCTGAATTAGATAATCTCAAGAACTTTTCCCGATATTTATACGGTTTCTGTCTTTATTGTATCAGTTTGAAATGTCCTTATAGGACCAAACTGCAGGAATGTTAGTTACTGCAGTCCTATAAGTGTTAAAAAAACATACACAGTTTCATTTCTCATTTTTCATGAAAAGCAATTCATTGCCGAACAGATACATATATTTACGAGACAATATAGATTGGAATAGGTGTAGGTATTAAAATACGAATATTGCAAATATACACAATATAATACACAATAGTTGTTGAAACTCTAGTTATTTTTCTTGTTTAGAAATCGCCAAAAAAACTGTATTAACGTCTAACAAAATTTTAAGGACTTTAACAAAATAACTTTTGACAGTCTTCCTTTTTTATAACAACTATATGAAGAGCAAAAAAATATAAAAACAAGCAACAAATTGAATAATAAGAAAATTTTAATAACAAGTTTCAACAATAGTCAAATTCAAACTAACGAAAGAATGCTGTTTTGGAATTCTCTAGAGAGTGAACATTTTGACACGCCTTTCAAACGGAGCACACCTTTCAGGCATATAAGTTCTGCTACCTGGGCAAAGCCGAGTCGGAAAGCTAGTTCAAAATATTTCACATCATATACATATCCTCATATCTCATGATATTGTTGAAAACTGTACCAATATAAATAGTAGTTACGCCAAAACCTTAACATACTATATATTTTTCATGTTCTCAACTGATAAGGAAGGATTCCAATTGTATTCGAATTCATTACCATCTTTTATAACTTTTCTCTCTCTCACACACACACTTTCAGATCGTAACTGTATTGATCGATATTGTCTCCGCTACGTTTCCTTTATTTTCCCTAATTGGTTTTATCTTGTATAAATCACGTTAAGTAAGTCTATTGAATTTTAAAATTCTTCCTCATTTATAATTCCATTTCCTTTCAGGCCTATTATCATAAGATACGAGAATTCCCCGTTATTTTTTCGGTAACCATCTGTGAGGATTTGATGGAATCTTGGGAGAATGACTTTGGAATCTTGAATTATGGCAGTAAAAAATCAGTTGGAAGAGAAATGTTTGTCATACATAAATGATTAGTGTAAATTTTCAACCATCATCGATCGAGAGAGAAAACTATTTCAATTTTAACAAGTGCTATAATATAATCTTATTAGACGAGCCAAGATGTTACCATTGTATTGATCATTTCTGGCGAGTTGAATAATATAGTTTTTCTGTGAATTCGGTCAGAAGTAATTGAATAGATATAGAGTAAGAGGCCAAAACCTTTTGTCCCATAAACGCAGGAACCAGTAATTAAGCATTCAATAATAATCCTGTTTTCATATTCATTTTCAAATAATTAGGAAAAATGAGGTTGAAAAAAATCAAAATTCTACTGTTGTTACTATTTGTTACTTATAACAACACATGGGCTGAAAAGTCCAGGGTTTAAGAAAAAGAATAGGTTTTTTTGTTCAAAATTGGCTTTATTCATCAATGTTATCTCCATCAAGACTCACACAATCATTCCAGCGCCGTTCTAATATTTCAATGCCACTTTTGTAGAACGATTCATCTTTTGCATCAAAATGAACCTCATCTCAGCAATAACCCCTTCATTCGAGCGAATTCATTCTCTGAGAGAAAAATCTGGCAAATAGAGTGGATGCGGAAGCAACTCGAAGCCCATTTCATGCAATTTTGTCATCGTTCTCATTGTTTTGTCATCGTTTTTCTGCAATTTCGGCCTTCAAACGCCCCACTGTTGATGGTATTTGTCTTCTCAAGATAATTGATAAATGTTACTTCACACGCATTCCAGAATACCGATGCCATAACCTTTCCAGCCGATTGTTGTACTTTCGTGCACTTTGGAAGAGGTCCACCAGTTGCTCTCCACTCAGATATTCATCGTTTCAATTCCGATGTGTTTAATGCATTGTCACATATTCACGCAAAAATTCCGGTTTGTCATGTTCAAACATGGCCAAACACTACTCAGAACCATCAAATAGTTTTTGGTCAGCAGTGAGCTCGCGCGGTATCTGCGATTTTGTGGATTTGTTTCATGTTTTCTGCCTCTTCAGGACATCCACTGCATTCTGCAACATCCATAAAAAACAGTGTAAAATCAAGACATGTTATTGATTTAACAAAATTAGTGTTACTGTTAGCACTCTACAGATACAGATCGTGAAATTTCAACAACTTTCTTTTGAAGGTTAGTACTAACTGAAAAAACGGTGAATGCAATAAGACAAGCGCCATCTGTGTGTTAGGTCCGAGAATTTTCAGCCCAGGTAATAGTTTCACTACAGTCGATCTAACTTCCTATATAGAAAGCAGTGTGATATAAACTTTACAGTAAAGTGTTTTTTGAATAAGTTAGGTTTGATGAAGTTTGACGATGAGATGGAGTTTAAATTTTAGAGTTTACTGGGTATACTTGTGAATGAGAAAGTGTTCAATCAAAAATCTCCACTACAACAGATGTTTTTTCAAGAAACTTATTCTAATACGATTCATCAAATTTCAATGAACACACAATTCTTTCCATCAAACGACAATTTCCACATGGTGGAAATGTAAACATCAAACGAGCTGAATGTCCACTGCACTCACTTGTAATTCAATACAGAACCGACTTCGTTTTCTCTGATCCGCCGGCTCTAATCCCAGCGTAATTTTCAATTAAGCAAGCGTTCTACCTGTGAATGGAATTTCACATGTCCCATTAAAATGGAAAAATACAGTGACAGCCTTTACGACGAACGGCAATCAAAGGGAAAATGCAAAAATTACTAATTACTTCGGTCGATCTGCAGAAAGACCGACAACGTGTTTGAACTGTAATGCCATGATTCGATTACAAATATTTCGCTTTCCCACGTTCCATTACTTCGTACCCATAGAACTTTTAGAGTCTATAAAATTAATTCAACTCTGTATTTTCCTGTGTTTCTTGTAATTCTATTCAAAACAACATATTCAACACAGTGGTCTTGCCTTCAATAAATTAGCAGCCGATTGCATACGCGTGAATTGGAGCAATTGCTCTCTCAATAGGTATTGGAGGGATAACGGGGGGATTTAATCAGACGATTGTTGATAAATGCAACAAATTCATCATCATCTGAGCAGACATGCTTGTTTTAGCGTTTAGAAAATACTACTTTATTTTTAATTTGAATGACTTCAAATGAAGTCACACCTCATACAAGACACTATTGAAACACTTTTGCACATGCGAAATTTTGAAAATCCCATTTTTAATTTGACCTGTGACACAAATGCCTGTTTTGAATTTTCTGAATACTCTGTATATTTGCCAAGTCTTCGTTGTAATCAAACCACTTCATTAAAAATACAATTGAATCTTTTATTGAATTTTCTGTGACGTTATTTCATTCTGTTTCCGTTTTCTTCCTGCTGAATGAATCGTGTCTTCGATTCTTTTCAAGAAAAAGGCTTCAGTTTGATATCTTTCTTATCAAGGAAGATGTGCCAAGGCGGTTGTGAAGATACAGTGTTTGCATTCGAATTCTTCTCCCTGTTGAAGTTGATAATTGCCCTTCCTGGTTCTGGCTATCTTGTGAATCAGCCATCAATATTCAAGTGTTTTGCTCAATGAAACCTCGAGGTGCCTCGTTTTTGATAGATGAAGCCGTTTTCTACCCTCTATCGAGGTAAGTCTTTGAAAAAAGGTTCAAGGAATTTGAAAATCCTCAAGACAGAGTTTTTTGTGTTTATTAAAATCCATTTTTGGAGTTGTAGGACGACATCAGACGAACATTTTTTAGTGTTGGAAATTTTCATCAAGTTACGAGTTGGTGCATTCATGATTCATACTACTCTTCAAGTTTCCTTGAAACTCATTGCATTTGATCGTTTCATTTAGAAAGGCAAATCAACGGTGACACATGAATTTCACCTCGTACTGCAATATCGTGTCTTTTCACGTACCTCTTCCTCATACCATTGTAGAAGTTTTGGAGTAGTTGTTAAATTCGTAATAACTTCTCTCAATATTGTTACAACTCAGAACTGTTCTGTGGATACACGTACCTGTATCGAATTACATTTCTCATCACAGTTCACTAACTCGATTGAGCAGCTGTCTGGAACTATGCTGGCCACAATTAACTTTAGAAATTAACAAAATACTAAGCCAACAAGTTCTGTTCGGAGAAAATCGGAATGTCAATCACAGGTCTGGTTCGATTCAGTGATATTATATGGTAATTTGTGGAAAATGAAATAGAAGAATGAATTGATGAATGATATCTTACCACATATGAGACTTTCTATGCTTTTTTGGCAGAATTAGTGGTAAAAGTGATAAAAAAACATGGAAAGTTCTATTTCTCACTTTCCTTCATTATGGGAATATTATTTACTCCTCATTCTTGTTATCTCTGGGATTTCAGTGGGCTCAAAAAAGTGTGTGAAAATGTGAAAAATGGGTTTCCAATATCGACTGTCACGGATAATAATCATCACTGAAAACTTCAACCTTCAACCTCATCAGACTTCAGTCGAGTCTCGTTGAAGTTGATAAATATGATGTCTAATTGAAATTAATGTCGTAAAAAGAATTCTTTATATATAAAATTGAAAATATCACCGTTTCAAATGAGAATTGCAAATACCTATACGTTATTCGCTATCGTATGAATTCAGAATTGAAAACTCTGAAAAGTGATGTCGAGAATATGCTGAAAATTATTCAGTCAAAATATTCCAAGCGTAAAAACTTCCCCTGGGAAATGCAATTTAGAAAATTCATGAAAAGAAATTGACGTTGAATGGCAGCTTCATTGACAAAAGAATCAAGTTACTTTAGAAAAATTTCCGGCGTGAGCGGTTACTTACATTTGTGTTCCCAACCACGAACTCGAGCAGTAAAAATGTCGAGGTTGAATGACAATTTATTAGTTTAACTTGAATTTGTTTCTTAATCCGATATCGAGCGATATTATATCAATTGGAAATACAGTAGGAGCTGATTGTAATTGGGAAACATCACACGTCTTTTATGAAGCAAAATGAGTGTCGAGAGAAAACGCTAAAAGGGATGCCAGAAAGAGCATATATTGGTCCAAAATTAAACATTCAATGTTTCTGGGTTTCTGGTTATATTTTATCAACTAATTTGTTGAAAGACAGCATTAATGAAATGCTGTCATTCAGGTATGAATATATTTTGAAAACAAAATTCATCATGGCCTCATATTTTCTAAAGGAATTATATATTGGTTTTCTCTCTTTCATATCATCAATCAATCATCAAAACTCTACTAGACCGTGCTTTCGAGCTCTGTAATACAGAGGAAGGTCTCGAAAAAGAAGTAGGCATCATCAAGAATGACCTTCAACGGAATGGTT
>WOGP01002488.1:0-16661 GCA_015342065.1 Leptinotarsa undecemlineata | reverse complement strand
GGTCATTTTGCATCACGCCTAGCTCCTTTTCGAGACATTCCTTTGTATTACAGAGCTCGAAAGCACGGTCTAGTAGAGTCTTGATGATTCCTCTCTTAGTCGATTGATGGTGATTGGATTCCTGGTTCAGATACTGTCCTGTGTGGGTTTTCGATATACAAATGTTTCCCATTTCGTGTCGGTCCTCTTCACCAATACGTCTAAGAATGGCAATTCGTTGTTGACTTCCTTCTCCATTGTAAAAGTGACGGAAGGACTTAGGTATGTTGTTAATGTGCTTCAGGAAGGTGTCTAGTTCTTCATTCCCATGGTTCCATCTTAAGAAGGTGTCATCCACGTATCTCAACTAGACTCGGGGCTTCTTGTGGGCTTCTTCAATGGCCAGAATTTCAAACTACTCCATATATATATATTGGCTATAACCGATGAAAGTGGCGATTCCATTGGCAGTCCCTCATCTTGCATCAGTTGGAAGTAGCAGTTTCGTACACAACATCCTAGTAATTCCATGATTACTTGTTTGTTCTATCTTTCAGGTCCCCATCTTCGAATAGCTTCCTCTATGTGATTTGAAGTGCTTCTTCGACAGGGACGTTGGTGTAGAGGCTTTCTACGTCGAAACTGATCAGTTGATCCTGCTCTTTGACTTGGATTGCCCCTAGTAGTTCAACAAAATGCCTTGAGTTTCTCAAAACGGATGATGTTTTTTCTTGCAGTGGTTCAAATTTGGTAGCAGAAATCTGGACAAGTTCTGAGTGGCTGAATCTCTGGGGGTAATTATCTTAAACTAGTTTCGATTTTTTTTCAGCTTGTGTTGCCACACTATCACTATCATTTATGTAACGCGCTTCACTTGTATGTTTACATTTACTTTCTCCGGTGTTTGTAGACTGATCGTCTAAATATAGTGATAGAGGTATATTTTTCCAGGCAACTCATAATTATTCTTCATGAGGAATCCTCTCCACCAAGCACTTTCAACTCCATATGGTCAACTTTAAGATCCACATCCTAATGACCAACATAGAAATGCCTACAGTTCAATCGGTATCATCTGGCGATCCAGAGGAAGACGTCGCTTTCAAGGTTCTCAACCAAGACAATCTTCCTGTCTCAGTGATTGGAGAGCCCATTCTCAAGCCCTTCGACAAGGACAGTCAGAAGCTCAAGCCTAACGTCATCGTCCACCCCACGAGGAGAGTGGAAACGAATCTCGAAGAGAACAAACGGAAGCCTTTTGCGAAGTCTAGTGGTCACTTGAGTAATAATGATAAGAATAACAGGAAGAATATAAGTAGTTCGTATGGGAATTTGTGCCACAATGGCGGTATCAAATTGAAGATCGAGGATTTGAATGAGGATGAGAATAAGTTCACGAAAACTTTAGGTAAATGTTTATTAATTTCGTTCCATTGATTCATTTCCCTATAGTCTCTGCCTATGTGTTTAGTCATTGTGTCTTAAGGTGGATGTCCAATAATCCAACGTACAACGATACGACAGTTTTTAGACTGACGTAAATATAAATTTTGAAGTGAAAACGACCACAGCTATGGACCAGGACCTCAACAAACAAAGAAAATCTGTTCCAATCAAATTATCAAATTCCAGGGTTCAAAAATAAGTGTTATTAAGGCAAATCGACGAAATACTGAGTGATTATTTGGAAAAAATTAGTTTTATTAATGTTACATCAAAGATATGCAAAAAAACAAATATAGCATCAGATGGTATCATACTCAATATACTCATTACTGAAATAATTATGCTGTCATATTTCTTAGCTTCTTTATGTTCTTCATGATTTAGATACTGTTGATCCACGATCAATTTTTGGTTTTAATTGGAGATAATTTTCTCAATTAAGTTGACTGGTATATGTTCTTAAGTAACATCCTGCATATCCATCATATTTCCAGACTGGAAACTGAAAAGACTGCAAAAAGAGGAGAACAAACAAAACAAGAAACCGACCCCAGAAACGACAACGTTAAAGAAGCCGTTCGTTACGACAGTAAAAAAGGGACAGTTCTTAGAGCCACCTCCGGAAATAGCATCCCTCATCGGCATAAAGGTAGAAGATCAACCCTACAGAAAAAAACCGAAAGAAACGAAGCAACTGTACGCGTTTGCAAGTCGACCAAGAGTTCTTAGCAGAACTCCGCCTAAAAGTCTACACCAGACCAGGTGAGTCAAGATATTCAATAATAATAATTTATGAGCCTCTGAAGAAGGTGAACAAGACCGTACATTTAAAATAATATCAATATTATTTCATTTAATGTTCAATGCATCGTTTTCCACACAGACAAAGTTAATTTTCTCTAACTTAATATCTATAATATCTTCTTTGGTGAAAATTCAAAAAGGGCTATTCAATGCTTTGGTATTGGCAAGCTAGGCTCTTCTTGGTGTTAACGCCTTTATAGTTTATTGAAATTTTGGGTCAGTGCTTAAAAAATTTAAATTAATTTACAGAGAGCTGAGTTTATT
This sequence comes from Leptinotarsa undecemlineata, assembly GCA_015342065.1. Classification (NCBI taxonomy): domain Eukaryota; kingdom Metazoa; phylum Arthropoda; class Insecta; order Coleoptera; family Chrysomelidae; genus Leptinotarsa; species Leptinotarsa undecemlineata. Next base: position 14,168 of record WOGP01002488.1, on the reverse strand, counting down.
TATGAACGAAAATGACAATGCCGTGTTGTAGCACAGCTAATGTAATAATGAAGCACTTTATTGTAATAGTTTAATCAGGAAAACATTTAAAGCGATTAGTCAACACATTAACAGAATACCCACATAAAGACAAGGAACGAGTGCAACTATACTGCAAATACGTTTTTGACGTCTATAACACAGAACAGCCTTTTAAGAAAAGATCATAGAGTATGTGCAGAATGTGGAATGTTCCTCAATTTGGGTTATTACAGCAAATGCAAGTTTGAACAAAATATAGTTGAGTTTAATTCATGAGTTTTTCAATTTCACTTCAAAAAGTACTCAAATTGATGTTTCAAATGTTGGGTTTAAATTTTTTTACGGGATTTGTTTCCAATTCGCATATTGGCAACAGCGCCTATATCAAGTTGAAATAATTTATACGTACCTAGATATTCTACTTTAAAAAAGGAAAATTATCTTAATAAATCAACAATTAAGGCAAAATATAAATTATACTTCAATACCACCTCCACAAGCCACAATGTGCCACAATGTGGCCATTGTGCATAAACAACAATTGTTTTGTTATTTATGTATATAGAGGAAGATAGGTTAGGTGCTTAACATTTCATACGTCACAGAACGTCTCGGAACTCAGAACATAAGTAAACAGAACACACGCTTCTGAAATATGTCATCTTTGTTTATCTCATATAGGTAACAGATTCACTCTCCTTTATTACCTATAACCTATGTTGCCAAATGGCGAAATAGAAATGAATCCCTTTCAATGTTGAATGCATTATTTCATTCCTCTTTTTTGAGTATTTAAATAATTTTTTAAAGAAAAAGGTTGAAATGATAAGTTTAAAATGCGTTGTTTTAGGGCTCTTTCATGAAAACTACTTGATTTTCGTCAGGAGGAACATCCCCTATTGTATTCAATTCAACATGCCGTTAATTAATTCTGCGAATATGAAAACCGAAATAGCTTGAGCAGACAATATTTAAAATAACTTTCTTTTTTGAATGTAGATGTGATGCCGCAGTCAAGACTCATGCCAAAATTATTGGATCGATAGTTGGGCTGAGTGACATAGATGAGACATCGAACAAGACCAGGTACGTTTTTTCGGGTCTCAAACTTTCTCTGATTTCTTTATTTTTTTTTTATCGAAATAGTGGCAGTAACCTCATTCGACATTATAATAACAATAAAAATAAGATTTGTTCTTTGAAGGTGTCTTTCGTATAGCGTTCACAGCTGCTCAAACTCAACCCAATCTCAATCGACTTTTCTCCATATACAGGGTACACCAAAAGACCGAAAGGATCAGATATCTTAGATAATTGTCTAATCGTTAAAATAATAAATTCATTAGTTGTACCACAAACAAATGATTATTTTTTCAATTTCTTCAAAACTGCTCTTCTAGATTCAAAGATTATTTCTCACTTCGTATTTGAAAAAAAAAATATAGAGAGTGCTTACACGAAACTATGGAAACTGATGGCTAATGTGAAAGTAGCAAAAATAGACAATTTCATTAACGATGAATGCAAACAAAGGAGATATTTGACTGTTGCCTGACTTTTGGCGTATACTGTGTGTATCCTCTATGCAGTAGTTCACTGTACCGATTGTGTTTATTCATTACCCTATATTTATTTATCACAAAATCGATATTCAACTTCCAATAATAGAAACACCGTATCTAATCAACTAATATTTATATTCTTCTAATGTGGAACGTTTATGGATTGAAACTGAATGTTTACCAACAGTGGGAAGCATATTCACTTATCTGTCAAATAAAACAGATTATACAGTTTTTCGTGATTATTTGAATGTTTCTCAACATTTCGTCATTTGAGAGTGGTTGACATTTTTTTCTCGCCCTTAGATGATATTCATATCCATATTGATGACTCCCGGTATGGCTGCAAATACAAACTACATTCAATAACTCTTAACTAAAAAGAAGGGAAGTTGATTTGCCAACTACCAATCCTCCCTGAACGTCATTTTGAGGTGACAAATTTGTGAGATCTTACCCTAGGAAGTGCACCCAGAAAAGCTTCCAAACCTCTCGTTTTCATGTAATCCCAGGTATTTGTTCTTGAATTATCTATTAAGACTTTGTGTTCCTTTCAGAGTTTTTTATAGACATAACATACGCAGAAATGGCTTTCGACTATCTCTTATTGCCTCCTCCTGAGTCTCTCGTAGATTTTCTCAAGGCTTTGTTGAGTTGAATATTGATTCTGTTCACTGGTCCTTTGAAATATGTGAAAAACATGGCGAAGAGAACATAAATATCGACTCTTTTGTTTTTGTTGTCAGCATATGCATTGAGATATCAAATAATCCGTACTAATTTGGAAAGTCGTTAATATTTCAAGTTGCATGATGCCGGAGCTTTCAAAATAACCACGTGGTGTATGTAAAAAAACTAACAAGCGCTACTGTGACTATCGTCCACGACCAAGGTCAACATAACATGAAAATACTTGATTGATGTCAACACGCAAGTAATTTAAAATGATAAACAATACCAATTATACATGAACTGAAATCTCAAAATACAACTTATTGTTTTCTTTATACAATTGTAGGTACTAAGATGGTAGATTCCTTGACAAATCACTACTCGTATTTATCATAATCAGAACAAAATTCATTCTTCTCAAATAAATAAAAAAATCAATACCCATGAATAACATAAAACATTCTCGGAACATCCGAAGTACATTAAAAAACCATTTTCTTGAATTGTACTGCACGTGAACGACAACTGGACGCTCTCGTATTTTATAATATTTTCTCGGAAAGAAACAAGTAAAAATTGTTTCTAAAATAAAACTGAATATTATTGCAATTCTCAAGACTTTTCGCTCTAGAGAAGAAAATCATCCTTTTTTTGTATTTATAGAACATTTTCGATTTTATGGGGCTGAAGCAGATATGAACGACAATCTTTAGAAGTATACATTTGTTCAACGTGCCAATAAATAGGTACATTTAATAAGTATTTATCAAGAAATTAGCTACAGTTGAAAGTAGACTCATAAAAACTGAGAAAACATTTGAAACAACCTCATTTATTGTATGTCATGGGGACTAATGACGAGCTTATTTTCAGACATTCACATACTATAGAAAAAAGGTCAACCGATTTCACATCGCATAATGAACAAGTAAGTGACTCTTTCAAAGCATGTTTAAAACTTGAAACTATATATCCATAAAGTAATTCCTCTCATAGTGTAATTCACTAATAACGGGTGATTTTTTAAGAGGTATAGAATTTGTTTTTCAAAACAAAACAAAAAATTTGAAAAAATTGATGAAATCTTCATTGGAATCGGTAGAACGATCAATATAATTTAATGTTTGAAGATAATTTCATGCAAATGTTGTCCGCGGCTCCGCTTTAGATGGTCCATGCGCAAGATCCAATTTTGGCACATTCTCTCTAATATATCGACCGGTATTTCACGTATAAATGCTTCAATATTGGCTTCCAGTGCGTCATTCGTTGCTGGTTTACCCCTGAAGACATGAGCCTTAATATGACCGCACAAGAAATAATCCAAAGGTGTTAAATTACAAAATCTAGGCGGCCAATTGACGAGCCCCAAACGTGAGATAAACTGTTCACGGAATGAGGATTTTAATTGGGGCATTGTTTCGCGTGCCATGTGGCACCGTCTTATTGAAATCACATGTCAGGCATGTCCAATTCTTCCATTTTGGGCAACAAAAAGTCGTCAATCATCACACGGTAGCGCTCGCCATTCACAGTAACGTTCCGGCCCTTGTCGTCTTTGAAGAAGTACGGCCAGATGATGCCACCGACCCATAATCCACACCAAACAGTGATTTTTTCGGGATGCATCGATAGCTCTTGCAATGCTTGTGGCTATTTTTCACTCCAGATGCGGCAGTTTTGCTCATTAACGTATATGTTCAACCAGAAAAGAAAGAAAAATTGTTTTTAACCTCGTCGCTGAACACAATATTTCGATAAAAAAATGGATCTTCCTCCAACTTTGCCAGCGATTTGTGGTGACATTCATCAAATATCAGAGACGCTGTGGGAGGTAGTGTGGCTCCAATTCTTGCACCAGCTGTATCTTATAAGGTTTTACAATTGCTGCGAATGGCGGCGAATTGACATTTCACGGTCATCACGAACACTGGCGAATGCAGCCGCAATATTTTGTTCGGTCCTCACTCTACGTTTACGTGTTGATAGTTTAATGTCCAGTAATGTAAACTGGGTTCGAAATTCAGTAACAAGCTTTCGAATATCTCCCTCAGTAGGCTGACGAAACTGCCCATAAATTGGAAGAAGTGCTCGATGCACTTTCTTCACCGACCATGAATTCTGATAATAAAATTCAATAATTTACAAGCGTTGTTCATACGTAAGTAGATTCATGGTTAAATTATAGACTAAACTGAACAAGTTGACAATGACACAAGACACGATTCACGCGTAATCTGTTAAAACAGTGTTACCAAAAAGATACCTGCAAAAAATCACTCGTTACTTACATATGAAAGTAAGAAATTTAAGAAAAACAATTTTCTCTATTCTGTTTGCATTCCAAATATTCGTAATGAAATCGAATCAGATATCATTTACAGGATTCCTACACAATATAATATATGAAAAACGAAAAATATCACTTACATGGAATAGTGTCATTCTCATTGGTAGACATCCGATGTTTCGTCGTAAGACACTTGCCTTATCCGCTCTTCAGTACAAAATACGAATAACTTTATGAGAAAGAACACTCAATTCGTTCATAAAATCATGACATTTTGTCACGGAACGAATTGAATCCACCCATGTTATCGATGACAGTACCTAAATAACATTCATTTGTTTATTTGATTAGATCCCAGCCATAGTAATCTTGTTTAAATTGAAAGGTTATATTTTTAGGATACGTTAATTTATGAAATGAAAATAGTTTAACGCACCAAAAAACACGCTTTTAGAGAACATCGAACTAAAAAGTATTTTTTTTTAATAAGATTCAAATGAAACGAACGAAAAATACTAGTCTTATTGTAAAAAAAACGACGGGCGCTTGACATACAAAAAATATTTCACAAAGCAGCCACGTTTATTCACAATAATACTAGTATTCACTAATATTTTCAACTTTTTAGTTTCATATGCTATAAAAGCATGTTTTTTAGTATTTTTAAACTAAATTTATTTTATCTAAACTTTGGGATCAATCAGCCGTATATTGTTTAGAAAAATGGCCATTGATATTTTCCGAGTCCGGAGAGGGATCCTGAAAATCAGCTACCCAGCCCACGTCAGCAGCAGCAGGCGCGCGTGTTAATGAAAAATATTTACTTTTTTCAAATGAAGAAATACATGTTGAGTGAGTTCGAATTATATCAAGGAGGTTCCGTACAGCGCCATCTGCCCGCAAATAAATCAAGCAATAATGTCGATTATTATGTGAAATACAGATACCGAGCTTGAGAGTTACAAGCAAACAAACATACATACATACATATATACATACATACAGGTGAAGCCAATAAAAGCGAGTTGAAAAAAAGGATTTGACTTTCTACTTCTGAATCTTGATACAAAAATATGGGAATCTTCCAAAGAAAGCAAGAAAGCAATCAATTTCAAAACTTACCTCTATACAAAGATGTATACATCAATGTATACATGAAAAAATGTTTTGATAGGGGTTTTTGTTCCAGTTTGTGTCTGAAAGTTACTTCTTTGCATAATCTACATCTTTGCTTCCTTCCTTTCTTTGTAAGATTCCCACATTTTTTGTATCAGGATGGAGAAGTAGAAATCCAAAACCATTCTTTCCCAAAAATATTATCCCTTTCTATATAAAAAATTGAGTTATCAGAACCTTACTGATTTCAATTTTTGTTCCAAATGATAATGTCTTGCAGTGAACGGTCATTTCTATCTAAAAATTCATAAATTGTACATACTTCATATAGAGAGAACAATGTTGAAAGACAAGAAAATTCTTCACAACAATAGAATAAAACTTCGATATTTGTTCCAAATGATAATGTCTTGCAATAAACGGTCATTTCTATATAAAAATTCATAAATTGTGCATACTTTATATAGAGAGAACGATGTTGAAGGACAAAACAATTCTTCACAACAATAGGATAAAACTCCAAACACATTGGGGCAACAATAAATCTAAAGACGGCCATACCCACATTTCGATTCAATCGTTCGGAAAATAAGCGCCAATCATTTGTCTGGGAGAAAATGAAAAGTGTGATTCACAACGAGACTGCTGGAAGATCCAATGGGCCAGAAAGGGTTAACTATGCCATTCATCTCTAGACGATAATAAACCGGATGTTTGAATATATAATTATGATCTGGAAAAATGTTTCCACGATGTGAAACGCTGTAATAAATCAATAGTATATACGAAGGAAAACGTGAAATTGTGAACAATGTAATATGAGAAACACCCACACTGTGTTGGCATGAGGTTGAATATCACTATTATTTTTGCATCATCGAATCGACACTCTCAGAAACAATTTGTTTTGATTACCGGTATTTATTAGCCTGGTTGAGAAATACTTCTGTACTATCTTAAAGTCTTCGTCAGCCCCAAGAATGTTGTTTTCAACATCTATACGAAACGTTAGTTTCTGAAGAAAATATGGAATTCAACCAATTGGAACAACTGAGTCTAAGAATTTTTATTTTCACTGCAACATATTGCCAGCTGATTGCAGTTAAATCTGATTGGCCACTATAAGGAGGCTTGTTAATTTTACCCAAAAAATGTGCGTGTTGATCATGTTTTGATCATGCATCTATCGTTATTTGGGTTGCTTCGTTTGTTGGATGAATACAGTATAGTGCCGCTATTTTTCGGGTTTGCAAGCCCTTGATTTTTGGAATTTCTTCCTGACGTTTCGCTGGCGCAGGCGATGCATGAACGTCTGAATAAGCCAGTCACTCGTACCGGCGAAATGTCAGAAAGTAGTTCCAAAACTCGACGGCCTACAAACTCGAAAAATAGTGACACTAAAGCCTCAACCATCTTGTCAGAAGAAGTTACATACTCTAATAGAAACACAATCGATCATTACTTTCTCATTTCTTAATGAGTACTACAAAAACTATTTACTAACAGTATATTGCATAGTACAATTACTCACTCTGGGCAACCACAAAGATAATTACGTCAGAGAACATGTTTGTAATTACCTTGCTCATAGAAATACTAAAAGAAAATAATTTAAATACAATAAACCAATTTATGACCGCTGAACTGAACAATGAAGTGATCTCCATAAATCAATCGAACGATTACATTTTTTGCTGTTTCTTCTTCAGCTTTAGTTTCTATTTGGAATACTTAGTTCAGAGTTTGAAGTTCAAGAGCACCCAACAAAAGCATTTCTTATCATTTTTCTTATAAAATAATTCTCACATTCATATGTTTCAAGTCAAAATTATAATTGACACACACATCTTATTCCTCATTTTTAGAAATTGTTGTGCCACTACTATAACTTGCGTCAGATACTTGTGTTTTGTGATGGCGACCAAATAATATTTATCATTTTCAAATAATGCTCTTACGATCTATAGTTGTCTCTCCATCTACGTTCTTGATGAATGTGATGAATTCAATAATTCAATATAATTCTGTTAAAAAAAAATCTGTTTTTCCGTTAATCAGCTGTCGCCCCCATACGAACGACAACTCTCAGAAGTTGAGAAACTTGTTCGAGATAGGAACTAACGAGATTTTACCTTTTAACGTGTGATTCCTAACAGGGTTGCAGAATCATCCCAGCTTCGACCAGATAAATTCTCTCGATAAAAATATCTGGTCGAGGCAGGAATCGAACCCACGGTCTTCAGATCGTGAGTCAGGCACACTATCACCGCGGCCAATTCCACAACAAATTCAAAATTACAACTGGAAACTGTGCTTCATTGTCCTTCATTCTTTGTTTCAGTTGCTCTATTGAGTTGTATCTTATGAACAACATATTTTAGGTTGTCACAAAGAAAAAAAATGAGAGAAGATAGGTCTGGAGATCTAGGAGGCCCTCTTTCAATCCATTAATTAGCATGATCATTTTCTAAACATTTTCTGATTGAAACTACATAATGAGGAGGTGATCCATCCTGTTGAAAATGTAATAAGTTTTCTTCTGGAGGTGAAACGTTTGTCTCTGATTCTCTAATTATTGAACTATTCGAAGTTCGATAGACCTTTCCAGTAAGTGAGCATACATTACGCTATTAACATTTTTTTCTATAAATAATAGACCAATAATTGCATCTCCCAAAATATCAGATCAAAATATCAACTTTTCCGACAGTTTTGTTCATTTGCGTGCCCATTCAAAAAAAAGTGCACTTGCCTCTGAAGCAAATATTCTTGCATGGACATACTCGAGCACGTCAGATATTGATAGCATCAATATCCTACGTATTTTTATTAATGTTGGTATGTTAATTTGATCGTTTGCATGATGTGGGTGGTTGTACCTAAGGGTTTGAAGTGAAAAAAAAAATCAATCGAGCGCGTCAGATTTTCCAAGGGGATGTTAAGTGCAACAAAAAAATGTTCTCATTCAATAATCTGACGATTTCGATCTGACGCAAACTCGCGGCCATCACTATAATGTGCAAAAACAATTTGCAATTTTGACATATTCAGATTAAGATATAAATGGTACATCTTTATGTTTTAGACGTGCTGTCTCATAATCTGACGATTATCTAGAGGGATTCGCTTAATCTGACAAAAGCAATTTTTTTTCATTATACTCAATTAATTGAAATGCTCAAGAAATACTATGCAAATAAATAAGTGTATGTTTTTTAAGTAAAACACTTGTATTTATAAAATAAATTAGTTTAAAAACTGTTCAAAAAATTTTATATTTTTATAATCAAATAGTTATTTGATGAAGAAAAGAGAAATTAAACTTTCTATGTTTTGTACCACTTTTATTTGTAGCTAACGTTACTGCAGTATCGTCCTATAGGTATGGATATTTTCAAAATTATATCGTATAAGTTTGAAAATGTCCTTATATATTGAATAAGTTTGAAAATGTCCTTGTAGGACGAAACTGCACTAATGTTAGTTACAAATAAAAGTTGTAAAAAACAAAAAGTTTAATTTCTCTTTTCTTCATTATAATTTTCTACCACATAGTAACGGCTACATCCATCAATTAATTGAATAATTGATCATCCTCTTCATCTCCATCACGAACGAGTCTCTGTGATCATCTGTGATGGCGTCATGGCAAACAGAAATCAGAGTGGGGACAGAGTGAGAGAGTAATAGATATAGAAAAAGTTAATAGAGAATAAAGGAATAGAAACTCGTAGAGGGAAATATAGGTAACACACAGCTGCAGGCATTAAACTTCATCGACGAATGTTTGTTATCTCGGCCTGCGGAAATCGTCAGATTTCAGGAAAAAAAAATAGCTACGCTCGAGAATTTCGAGATGTCATTTTTTTACAACTTTGCTGTCCTCCCTTTTCTTTACGTCACTCTTTAATTGTCAGATTACTGAAATATACACTTTTTAGCAGGTAATTAACTCACCCTACCTTAATCTGACGCGCTCGAGAATTTACGATGATCAATTTTTTTTTACTAATCTGATCCTTTTTCCCTCACAGTCGGCCATATATATGGGGCTCATATTTGGTGGAGGTACATAACCGGGTACAAAGTATTCTCCTGTATATTAATCTGCCACGCTTCAGTAAATCCCGAAATCCCCGCTTGGGCTCCTCTGTTTCTAGCTGTCATAATTTCACAAACATCAATTCTTTTGTCGGGGTCCATCGTCACCAAGTTATATGGATAAAATTTGTGTAATTTAAGTTCTTTCCTTCCAGATTCGCAAGATAATCCGGTTGCTGTAGCTGCCTGATGACGCAATACAGTATGATGATTGAAAACTGTCCGATTGTTTCAATTTGCGTTGCTTTGTTTAGTGATCTTAGTTGATCTTTTTTTATTTATGACAGTACCAGTTCGTTGACATTTTGCCACTAGTTGACCAATGTACACGTGACTTACATTTCTCTCCAGGTGCCTATGGTTAAATACTTTAGTTGTTCTCAACTAACATTGATCTTCTCTATCATAAATTAAAATAATTTCCAAACTTTCAGCTGTGTTGTACACCATTGTTGCAGATGAAAAATATGTTTCTCGTATACAACGCATCGAAATAAAAATCAAATGTATTAATAATAAGACTATTGCTTCCAGTCTTAAAGTAAAAAATGCAATAAAAAATACCTCTCAAAAACGAATATTTCAACCATCTTGTCTTCTACTTTAACTTATCAACTAAGTCAAATTTATTCAGGTAAAATTAAACAAAAATAGTGCAAGCGTAATATGTTTAATTCTTAATGCTGCGGTGGTAATGAGAATTTTTTTGAACATTATGTCCGCGAATTCATTTATTTTTCATTGAGGTCACACACACTTGTAATTTATTTCATTTATTTTTCAAAGATATACTACCTGGGATAAAATGTCTCGGGCCTAACACATAGATGACGATAGTGTTATTGAATTCACCGCTATTTCAGTTAGTACTTAACCTTCAAAAGAAAGTTGTTGAAATTTCATGATATTCTAATTATAAGTGTGTGAGTTTTTGTGCTAAAAGTGGTACTATTTTTGTTATTTTCAAAACAATGGATCAAAAACAATTTCGTGGTTCAATTTTACACTAGTTTTTGATGGGGAAAAATACCGTTCAAGCAAAGCAATGGCTTGAAAAGTGTTATAAGGACTCCACTCCATCAGAAACAATAATGGAACGTTGGATTCTGTTGCAAGAACATACATTGTTCATCTACTGCGTTTGACCATGACCACACAACAAACCGAAATTTTTGCATCGATATGTGACTATGGACGAAACATTGATCCATTACTTTACTCCGGTCGTCATGTGAGTGGGGAGCAAATGGTGAACCACGTCCAAAGTGCCTGAAAGCACAATCGGCTGGAAAGGTTATGGCCTCGGTGTTTTGTAATGTGCGTGGTGTAATAGTCATCAATTATCTTGTGAAAAGGAAATACCATCACCAATGAATATTATATACTAAAAGTGACACTACTTTTGTTATTTTCAAAACAATGGATCAAAAACAATTTCCTGGTTCAATTTTACACTGGTTTTTGATGGGGAAAAATACCGTTCAAGCAAAGCAATGGCTTGAAAAGTGTTATAAGGACTCCACTCCATCAGAAACAACAATTTAACGTTGCATTCTGTGCAAGAACATACATTTTTCAACTACTGTGTTTGGTCAAGGAAATACCATCACCAATGAATATTATATGTATACCGTTATTGGAGCGTTTGAAGTTGAAATGACCGCATATGGTGAAGAAAAAAGACTTGTTTCATCAAGACAACGTATCGTGCCACAAGTCAATCAAAACAACGACAAAACTACATGAATTGAACTTCGAATTACTCTCACCTTCACCGTATTCGCCAGATTTGTCTCCCAGCGACAAAAAATACCTACTGGTAAGACATTTCGCTCAAATTAAGAGGTTATTGCTCAAACTGGTTCCTATTTTGAGGTAACTGATAAATAATTTTAATTGTTCTATACAAAAGTGGTATTGATGTGTTAAAGCGGCGCTGGAATGATTTTGTTAATCTTGGCGCTTTTTCTTTCTCAGGCCCGGTACTTTTCAGCCCATGTGTATGTCAGGCAGTAACTTTTGAGGGGAACTTTTCAGTATGGCATTCGTTAAACTTGAGCAGATTCTATGTTGGTCTAAATTCATTTATATTTTAGATTGTGGAAGGTTCAACCTTCCACAACCCGAAAACATCACGAAATATTCGAAATATCCAGGAAATAAATTCTATGAATATTCTTAGAATATATTTTTCCGGTAGGATATTTTACTAGGAATATTTTACGATTATCTTGGAATAATCCACTGCTGTCGGTGGTACAAATGTACCATTGGGGGTTGAAAACCAAAACAACTCATGAGCTTTTGTTCTTTAAAAAAAAGTTTTCACCACGGTGTAACAACTTTTATGTAATTGAAACAGATGACTGAATTCAAAAGTTCTTGAATAACCGACCGAATAACGAAAGTAATTCAATCAGAAACAAAAAAGCCAACAAGTCGAGTGTTCAGAGTGTATGTGTATCTTCTTCGGGTTGTCAGCTTAATAAATACCTATCATATTTTATGAGCAGTTGTTAAGGAGCAGTTACTGAGGGTTAGTCAGCAATTCTTTGAAGGTGGGACGCTCCTGTAATTAAATTTAAAATGTGTATATTAATATTTGGAAAGGTAATTTTTCATTCTTTCATGTTTTAATCAGAACGTCGGCTTTTCGACAGCAGCTTTGAGGTATACAGTGTTTGTTGAAAATATCAATCTAAAGGTACGAGTTACGAGTACAACAAAATATTCACAAGAGGTTCGAGGTCTATTAAAAAAATTAGGTTTATTTTTATTTTTCTTAAAACATATTCATTTATTCACCAATCTCTATTTTGTTCCCTTCGAAGTATTCCCCTTCAGACTTCGAAGTAGTTCTTCTCCTTGACCTCACATTGAGTCGGATTTACCTTCTCAATCATCACAAACCGCCGTCCTTGCATGAGTCTTTTCAATCTTGGGAACAGGGGGCCAAATCTGTTGAATACGGTGGCTGACGTATCAATATGGTGGCTGACGTATCAGTATGGTGTTGATTTTGGCCAAAAAATTACAAACAAGCAATGGCGAATGAACAGGTGCATTTTCGTGATGCGAAAGCCATTAATTGTTTTTCCACAATTCCGGATGTTTTCTTCGTATTGCTTTTCGCAAGAGACACATAACTTCAAGATAATACTCCATATTGACAGTACGATTATGTGGCAAGAACTCCTGATGCACTACGGCAAGGTAACAACGAAACTGACAGTTTCAAGACATTTCTGGCTTCTCAAGTGATACGGAAATATTTCATTATTCATTCGCTCATCAAATACAAATATTTTCACTTCCCATGTGAGAATATTATAAATGAAGTTCTATATGGATGATATGTAGTTTAATATAATCAAAATGAATCGTCTAATAAAGTGAATATTTTAAATTCACCAGTATAATTGACCTGATCTGCCTGTTAGTTGCCAACAAAATTATTTTTTGAACTGAACACTAATAGTTAGAATCTGTATTGAATTTTCGGTAAAACAGAATAAAAATTTGTAAATTTGGATAAATCAAAATTTTTAGGAATAAATGTATGTGGAAACTTACACTTTCTTGAACATAAAAAATTTGTTCCAAGCCGTTGAAGATATAGCCGAAAAATCTAAATTGACAGTTTTTCCTGTTTTTCTTTCATTTGTTCAAAAATATGTATTCAAAGTAATACTTGTGACTACAGTATTTTCAATGATTATACAATCTCGAATTGAATGATGGCCTTCAATAAAATTATGAAAAATTATTACAAAGATATTGTACCAAAAAATCATGTTCACAAGTTTTGATACAAAGCAGTTTTTCTGCAAATTCATGTTTCAGGAAATATTTTAAAATAGGCTGTTTTAAAAAACATATTCGATTTGAATCGCTGGACATTTGTAATAACGGCCATTGCGATAGTAACATAAAATATTATTTCATTCATTGAGATCGAGGTCGATCACCCGTTTATTAGGTGTCGATATTTTTCCAGTTGAAAAAGCGCTGAATTATTTTATGACTGTCGAAACTTCGAGCGTCGTTGTGGTTATGTTAAATTTCAGCTAGTCTAAACAAATGAATATATTGCATCCTACCGATGCCTCCCTGAAGTAAAAGTAAAACTGAAAGTATTTTGTACCGAGTTGGTACGTTTATAGTTGTTTGAGAGTTTAAATTAAATAGTAAATGGCACAGTCAAATTAGCGGCGAATTATTTATCTTTTTTTCTTTTACTTTATAAAATTTTACATTTTCCTTCTATATAAGATTTTACACGTAGTTTTTTTATTTTGTCCATGAAGTCGTTTTTTCACTTATTATACTTTATATTTGAAACTTTGGACTTTCATTTTCTCTTGGACTGAGATAAATACCATCCTCGTAGAGTAGGATGAAGTTAA
>WOGP01002487.1:0-16662 GCA_015342065.1 Leptinotarsa undecemlineata | reverse complement strand
GTTGAAGACACCATCCTGGCAAGCCATGATGAACCCCTCAGTTTCCGACTTCAGCCCACTTGACCTGAGAAAAGCGAAGGTCAGGCGCTTTGATAAGTCAAGGTCTTCAATGTTATTGAAGAAGACCCCATGCATTGGCTTATCCTTCTGTTTCCGCAGAAGTAAGGTGATCTCTGCGGCCTTTATCTGAGCTTTTTGCTGAACAGGTTCCAACTCGGTGACAGAGTTGTGGTCACCTCGTTCAGTGTCGAAAACTATACTGCGTTCATCAGCTGCTCAGGCAGCTGCCCTGAAGAGAAATGCTCCAATTCCTGCTCTCTCATGGTTACGGACCATGCAGAGAAAGGGATCCGAACTCCTGGCGACTTTACAGGCTGTATCCAATACCATTCCAATAAAGATTATTATTATTATTATCACAAGATTGGATACAGATAGTAGTAATATAAATTTCTCTCCATACAATGAATTCCAGCTCCTGTCCCATGTTTCTGACCAGTTTTTAACTAGAGACTTAAATTTTACACTGAAGCTGGTTTAGTGATATATCTACACAGACAATAATGCTGATATTTCGAGAACGAATGAAGGGCCAAACGGTTATTTGCAAAACAAATTAGTTTGGTGCTATTTCTTTTGTTATGGCACTATGCAAGCCCTATATACTAAATATCTTAGTTTCCTCAAAAGTGTTACTAAGATAACTTGAGTTTTGATAGACTATTTCCATTTATCCTCAAATCCCCATTTAATGAATTGGAAACGCACCTTACAGTCATCATTGGAGGCATTTCAACATGAATAGTTCCACTTAGTCTTTCTAAGGTATAATAAAGGGGGACATCCAGCAATTCTTCTAATATAACACTGAGAACACCTTGTATCCGTCTGAAAGTACCCAATTTTTCAGATGCCGATTGAAGCACGTCTTGTACAAATTCAGATGAATGCAAAGGTGCAGACCATATGGGACCACCCATCTGCATAAAAAACAAAAATATGTTACGTCTAGAACTCATTATGCCATAATTTGATTTACTTACGTGGTGAGAATGTCCACAATGTTCACATTTTTGTGAAATAGGTGGTCCTGTGGGTATTGCAAATTTCACTTGGTTCTTATGTTTTTCATTTGTTTTCAAAATCCCTAATGGTTGTAAGGTGAAGCTACCACAGCCAGTGCAATGGTAAACCTGAGACAGTTTGCTGGAACAGTATTTTTTCACAATAGTTTCTGATGCAAATGCTACTTAACTTGATATAAGTCGGAATACCTGGACCGCGACTACTGGGGCTATAATTTCAAATACTAGGTACTAAATTCTTAGAAATGACTGACTTTTTTTCCTTAATCTGTCTCTTGCAGTGGTGTGAAAATTATACTAAACAGGTGAGGAATAATGATGATAAAATATATAAAATCCCAACTTTGACAACAATGTTTTCATTTCAATGCAATATTTCTGAGAATTTAGTGTCTACTATTATGGAATTGTATTATAGTTGATTATCTGGGAAAAATATTGATTGAAGAATGATATAACGCCATTGGAGCCGGTCCCTAGCTTCGTCCTTTATCAAGTTACATTTAAATTGAAGAAAATTTGTACTGTTGGGAAAGATACACACCTAGTTGTGAATTTACATTTGTGGGCCCCAGAAAATACTCTTACGAAAACTCGAACATAAAAATCAGCAGACAGCGAGAGAAGTGGTACAATGTAGCGACCATAACGGTTGGCATGGGATTCAATACATTGCAACAATATTCTGAGGGCCATTTCATGACAGCATTTCATTCTCAAAGAAACTGCGCCATATTTACTGTAGCAGGTCTCTGGAGAATTGCCCGCTAGAACTGCCATGTCCGTAGCTGTTATAAGAAGCAAGCCTCCCTCTTTAACTGCCTGGACGGCGGAATCCAGAAATATTGAAGGGCAACCATAAGGGTCTAAGTCTATGACGTCAAACTGGTTTGCCTTGCGATGTTCATACATTAACATTCTGAAAAGCATATGAAAAGTGGTATAATAATTATCATATTAACGCATTCCAACTAAGTAGAATTTATTTTAAAGATTAGTATTTCACATTTCATTTTTCCAGGGGTAATAGAAGACCCTTTGATGGGCACCGTGCTTATGGTTCTTCTCGCGCATCATAGTATGAAAGTCCAGGATAATGGGCAAGTTTCCAATTTTCTCATGGACTCCCTCGTCTTGATTTTTTTTGGGTGCTTTTTCAGCCTTCATAGTTCTGATCTGAAGCTACTTACAATTTTTTTAAATTTCATCATCTTTACAATTATTGTTTCTAGTTCTAGGCTCCATCTGGGACACGCACAAATGTGTGTTTCACTGTATCTCTTTGATGGCAATACATAGAAACGTTATCTTCATCTATACCTATACCATAGGCACAGTGCCCATAAAAATTTCTCCTTCAGCCAGCCCTGAAGATATATCTAACTGACGTCAGTAGGAGTTAGCATGAAAATATAAAAAAAGTGTTCATTTAAGGTGGACGACATATTCGAAAAATGGTTATTTAGCAGTATTTATTTGCACCTATGATCTGAAAGAAGGAAGAGTGCAAGATCACAAATTTACATTTTTATATATGGAAAGAGTTAGAATCAATAGAATAATATCAGAGAACACCTAGTACTATATCAAATGTCAATCAATAACTTCAAGATATTTCATAATTGAAAATTCCATTGACATCTGCAAACAAGTTTGAAAATGAAACTAGACTGGATATATTTTTGACTTCTGAAAGATCAAGACAATTATATATGAAATTTCTGGGTTATATGTGGTAGGCAAAATTATCAAATACAATGGTGAATTTTGTGAAGACTATATTGAGTTTTCAGTTACTTATCGGGGTGAACTAGAAGTTTGCTTTCACCCGTATGAGGTTCTCCATTATAATTTTTATTTTTGCAGATTGTGGAAGATAAAAATCCCTCAAAAGTTAATAAGAACTAATTTTCCATATAAAAAATTATTTTTGTTCGATACTTTAAATTTTAGTATTTCATGGCACAAGCAAATATTTCAAAAATTTTCTAACATTCATGAACTGTTACTTACGTTGCATCACTGTGACTAGGTTTCACAAGGTGCTCAACTCCATTGAAAACAATATTCGTCTTGATATCTTCTACTGCTTTGGACGATATATCATTTGCTAAAACTTCTTTGATTCTCGGAATTTCTTTGGCATATCTTATACTACGTAATCCAGTAGCCGACAATGCCTCCAAAATTGAAATACCGTTTTCACATTTGATACCAATATCTTCAGTTGATATTGTTGTGAAATCGGATATATCATTTCCTTCTTTTTCAATAGATTCTTTTCTGACAAGCTTGGCAAAAGATGAAATAACTGAAATACTATATTAAATCTAAATACTCAGATTGCAACAAGTTCTTCTTCAACTGTGTAAACCACCATATGTAGAAACAGTTTAGTTTACCTTAAATCTCTGTTGAATTCTTGAACAGGATTATAAAAAACGTTTCCCCTTGTCTTTATTTTTGCCGATCCTTCAGAAATGTCCTGACTTTCAAGACTGTTGGTACCTTTCTTCTTGATATTCCCCTCAGGATTCATTTTGAAATAAAATCGAATAAACAAAATCTGAAATCATTTAGAATTAAGAAGAATGCCATTCACTTTATTTAATGAGGAGGATTCATGTACATAATTATCATGCTAGGTAATTAAATACTATTTATACTCCTTGCACTGAAAATCAATGATCCAAGATTTGCAAAACTTACTAGCAAAGGCTAATGCATGATTCCACCTTCAGTTGGATGAATACAATTACCTTCACTCTAGTTTTAAAGATACAAAAGTATCGCATACGTTTGCATTCATTAAACTTTTAGTGAAAACTTATAATTTACAAAAAATTCGACTTTGTATAAACTGATTCAATTTTGTCCTCTAAATAAAAAAATTGGGGATCAGACTCTATTACTCGATATGTAATTGGGCTGAGAGTGTAGTAATAGAGTAGTAATATAACTCAAAATTTTAATTATGTAGTACAAATATTTTCAAATTAGAAATGAGTTAACTTGAGAATATGAGGTTATCTTTGTTCCAGTGTTGCCATGTTGCCATGGTTGCCATGCTATGATACATACCCAAATGCCAAGGACCTATGGTGTTCGTGTTCAAACACAATATTATTAAATTATATAGCATTCTTGGTTTAAACAGCGGGATTGAATGAAGAATTTCTGAAGTCGTTTTAATTAGCAACCTTCAAATGCCGTATTTTGCTACAAATATATGTCCTCACAGGTTCGTTTTCTAAAAAATATCGGTCATATCTTATACACACCGTATTTTAGCAAAATGGTGAGTCTTACAAGATTTGTTGAGTTAGCCAAAATGTACTCCTTTGGAGAAAATATAAACATCCTTTCTTAATTCGCGACTCTCAATGGTCGTTTATGAGATATTCGCAAAAAACTTTTTGTGCCGTTTGACATTTGTTCTGATCTGATATGATTAATTTTTTTTATACGACCTATCGTGTATTGAATAGTAAGTTCATCAAAATTCGATCACTGAAAGTCTCTTATAAGAATAGAATTTTTCTATTTCTATCAGTTTATATTCTTTCATTTCATGGCTCACTATTGAAATTATTTCCCAATATTGTTATATGTGAGAAAACAGCAGAAATAAGCAATAATTCTTCTTCAAAATTAGTTTTAATACAGTTCTTGTGAACTAACAAAAATTAAAATGCATTCACATCTCTCTTCCAATTTTAGAGAGATACTTTGAGTTAATATATGTCTTCGTTTTGTAATGGAAGTGACTACTGAAACTGATGAAATACTGAATGTCCATAATGAAAAACTGATGGAATCCAATGAAGGTAACGTCGCATAAAAAGTTGGGTCATACCAAATCATAATATACTTGAAACATCAAAAAAACTTCTTTTGATCTATTTTATATTATATAAAATGGGGTGAACAAACAAAATCCAGCAAATTTAGTTTTTCTGCGAATAAAAAAAATGACTTCTAATATAAGTCACGATTTAAAAGGTTTTCATTGTGCCACCCCAAATATATCAACTTTTATATGATTCAACCAACCTTGTAACCATATATTTTGATATAGTAAAAGTGGGGCCTACTGAAAAAAAGATTTCTACAGGAAATAATTTTTTTTTAGAAAATTAACTGTAAGGACTAATTTTTTCCAAAATACCTACCACATTTCAAGGTTGCTAATTGTTTATTCAGAGATAATAATTCAAATATTGTATTTACGAAGTTCATTAAGTATTAAAAATAATTATTTCATTTTTTGAAAGCTAACACAATGTATTTTTCAAATTTCGAATGAAAGTGCCATACATAAGATTTTGAATAGAAACGATTTGTTTTCTGTACATAGAAGTACAACGATTTCTGTGAAAACAGGGGTGGGTATCTACCCAGAATTCTTTTTTCAATCCTGCGGTTTGAATACCTGCTCGTCACCTTGGTTTCTTTTAGGCTGGAGCCTTGCTCCCCTACCCTTTGGACTGGTTTTCGTCAGAGATACAAATGAGTCATAGCTGATCAGTGATGGTGGCACGAATGTCCGTAGACATCAGTACCGCCCTTCGCCGTGTACCTCTATCTGGGTAGGGTAAGATGGATGAATATATAATTCATCTGTTAACGGAGGACATGAGGGCCTCATTCGACAGAGTGTCGGGGCCTTCTATATCGGGAGGGATCGTCTACAGCGTAATCTATAGCTTCCCTGACTAACGGGTTATCGTGAGTTTCCGCGTAATATAAAACTCGCCGATTCTTTGACTGGATAGACTGCTGAATGGAAGGCAGCTGTAAATCTCTGCGGATGGCTTCGTTCCGCACGAACCACGGAGCATTCACAATTATCCGTAGCATTTTGTTTTGTGAAGTCTCCAAGATGGAAATGTTGGACGGAGCCGCATGTTCCCAGACGCCTGAAGCATATATGATGACAGGCTTGAACATTGTTATAGATCGTAACTTTGTTTTTAAGGCTCAATTTGGATCGTAACTTTGTTTTTATGGCTCAACTTGGATCGTCTGTTTATCAGAGAGTACAGGCTTGCCACCCGACCCTCAATCTTAGCCTTCACGCTTATAAAGTGCGGGTTCCATGTGAGCCTACGATCTATTAGAAGACCGAGGTACTTTACCCGCACCTGCCAGTCGATCTCCCTTCCAGAGATCCTCACTTTCCTAGCCATAGAAGAAATCGTTCTTCCCATGGTTATCGCCTGAGTCTTTTTCAGGTTCAACCGGATCTTTCACTCAAGGTACCAGCGCTCGAGGTCGCCCAATGCACATTGCATGTAGACGATCCCGAGCTCCCGACCCATGGAAGATGAGAGGAGAGCCGTGTCGTCGGCGTAAAGGGATATCTTCACATGCTCGGACCTCGGAAGGTCGCTGGTGTAAAGAGAATACAGCGTGGGAGACAGCACGGCCCCCTGCGGCACTCCAGCGAGGATCTCTCTGTCGTTAGACAGAGAGCCCTCTACTCTAACTTGAAATGTTCTGTCTTTCAGGAAAAACCCAATCCACCGGAGCAGGCCCCGTGGCAGGCCCCGTGGCAGGCTGAACGCAATTAATTTATGTAATAGACCTTCGTGCCAGATACGGTCGAAGGATATAGAGATGGAGAAAGGACAATATGAACTTTTCTGTTTTGGATCAGCTCCGCGATGGTATTTTCGACCAGTCTCAGAGTCTGTAACTCAGTGGAGTGCTCTCTCCTGAAGCCAAATTGTTCATCAGGAAGAACATTTCGGTCCTTAATTTCCCCTTTGAGCATTTGAAAAACGACTCTTTCAGACAGCGTAGCCGCCGACGAGAGCAGACTAATCGGGCGATAGTTCTGCGGGAACAGCCGGTTCTGTCCCTGTTTTGGGAGCATGACAACGATCCCATGCTTCCACCTTCTGGGGAATCACTGAGGGTTAGTGAGCTGTTTATGATGGATAAAAGGTTCTCAACGCAGTTGTCCGGGAGCCTCTTCAACAACTTGTTGGTTACTGAGTCAACTCCCGGGGCTTTCTAGGCCTTTGCGGCCCTGATGTAGCCGTTCAATTCTTCCACAGAAGCTGGACGGATGTTATCATCTCATTTCCACCATTAAAGGGTACTGATAATGAATATTAATTCAGCCATATTTTCGAATGCTGAAAAGGTCAACGTTAGGAAATGCATTTTTTGTGAAATGAAACTTTTTATAAACCTTCCGAATATGTATATTTTTATTTTTTTTAGTAACTTCTGTGACTCATGTTTCCACTCAACTAATTTTTTTCATGATGAAGAAACAATGCAGATGAAGGCTAGAAATTTTGTGTTAGTTCATTGAACTCGATCATAAATTTATTATCAACAATTTCAAGAACTATTTTAACTCATAACCTTGGGTCTAAGAAATATAAACTATCCCTTTCCAAGCCGCCCCTAATGGGATCAAGAATATAAACGATATAGTGGGACGGTAGTCGGTTGAATTGAGGTGAGTGGTTTATTCTACTCATTCAATCGAACGCTATTTGAAACGGCGGTTCAAGTCCTACGATCGATTGTCACTGCTTGCCGCCCAACCCGTTCTAGGAAACGCATGACAAAATGTGAGACCCCGATAACCCTCAGCTCGCACAAGTTTGGACTTCTGAGGGTTGTAGTTCGTAGGGGGTGACAGCGATTACCCTAAGAGGAACTGTTTTGTCTTTCTCTGCAGCTTTCACTGCAAGGCAAATAAATTAATAAATTAAATCAGAGCCTATGGTGCTGTGTGGTATCATGTATTTGTTGCCCCCAGATTATTGATTATTATAGATAGGTCAATTTTTAGAAATTGTCACTTGAAAATTGACAAAAAATGTTGTGAATTATCCTAACATTTCCTTATAAAGATTATATATACTGAGTACTTAACAAGAAATTATTGAATATGGTTCGATTTAGTTTTTTGTAAAGTAATAAAATTATTCCTGTTATGTCTATAGTCGAGTGAGGTTATTGTCAACCTAAATATTAATTTTTTCTCGCACATAATGGAATGTCGCCGTGTACAATAATTTAATTTCACTTCACTTTCATTGAAAACGTTAAGTTAAAAGTGAAATATTTCAAAGTGTAATCATTCAAATACATTTAGTGACAAGATTCAACTTCAGATTCTTCAAAAGCGAAATAAATTTTTACTGTAAACATTTACATATTTCCAACAATTACCTATCCTCAGATTGTAATACGTCACAAATCCAGTAGTGAACTCGCAATAGAGAAAGTTGTGCGTTGAATTGATTGTCCTGATGCAGGAGTAAGTGTTGTTATTAGCGTTCATGCAGAAACAGAAAGGTCCCGCAGTCCACTGTGGCGCAGTTCTCCAATGATCGTTGTCGTGGTGAAAGCAGTTCATTTTCTCGTGGCAGCACTCTTTTTCCATCTGATCTTTTTTCTTTTGTTTGCGCAGCTTCTTCCGAAGCCGTTCTTCTCTTATTCGACGTTTTTCTTCTCTGGCTATATCCCGGACGTCGGTTATCTGAGGATCCATAACCTCGCAGTGACAAAAATTTTTCCTCTTCTTTCTTTTTGGAAGAGGAATCATATCGTCAGATCGGGAAGGCTGAAATATTCATTACATGTATCAGGGAGATCACAAAAATTATGGAAATAACACATTCTACTAAGACTATTCACAGTGAACCCTTATTTTATTAGATATCAAGCAAATTAACAGTATTGCTTGAAATATCTCCATATATAGGAGAGGACTTTTACAAGTTATCTGCTTCATAATCTGAAAAATTGTGCTAAGTTATTATAGAATCTGCTGAATTCGAAAGTATGTTTAACTACATTCACGAAATTTCGTCGATCCAGAATTTAATAATTTCCAACTGACTTCAATGGGTGAGATTTTTAAATCGATCGAATGGACAAGATAGGTGAACCCCATTGCTACGAGTGAAACGAGTGGGGAGTGAAATTGATATTTACTGTACATTATTGCATAATTTACTTTCTATCTAAAATAAGCATAATATATCATTTGGATATAAATTTGACATCCATATCAGTGACAGCTCGTGCATTGGAGAACAGGGGAGGCTAAAGTCATAAAACTATATACACACAGAAAAGCCCGCGCGAGGCGCGAAAATGTTTATGTTGTTGCACGCTTTGCTTAATACTAAAGTTAGGGCATGGGCATGACAATGCATAAAAAGTACATGAGGAGCTATGGACTTTATTTTAGTTTGTAAACCATTTAAATGACTGGCCATGACCGCAGCCCCATCATAAGTTTGCGCAATTAACTTTTGTCTAAAATTATAGGTGTCACACGTACGAATAAAAAAATTAAACAATTCGTCGCTCTACGCCCAGATGAAACATCATAAAAACCCATAAAACGTTCTCCCACATTACCATATTTGACATATCTAAAAACGGTTGAAAGTTGTGATGTACAGGTAATATCGGTAGTTTCATCAATTTCCCATGTAAAAAAAGAGATACTTTTAATCCCCTTGCTTATATTCTCCTTAATAATATATGTCACACTGTCTATAAGCTCATTTTGGATGGTTTTTGAGGTGCCCGAAAAAACGCTATCGTTTAAAAAAGTGACAAATTGTGAATCATATTTGCCCCATAACATTAAAATTTTCTTGTAATTGCCGCGATTAATTGAATCTTCGGTTTCATCTTGTTCGCGAAAAGCTAATTCTTGGGAACCCAAATAAATCGTAATATCTATAAGTCTTTTTAAGTTCAAACGATTTTTCACAACCTGAATATTAAGAGAAATTATGGCCTCTTTTTGAGCTCTATCTAAAGCTGTTGCTATATTTTGTTAGCTAAACAATTTTAATTTACAAGACGAAAATATATGCTCCTTAATTTTAAAATGTCTCTGTAGAACGAGGTTATTTTCTTTTAAATCGGAGTATCCTATTTTAGACCCCGTTTGGTATTCGTTTTGTACTGAAAATAAAACACAGGGCCAACAAAAAAGTTTTTCTCGTTTAATGGAGCCGGTTAACCAATCGCATTTAACTGGAGGCTAGCCTCCTCTAACGCTGTAATTTCTGCAACTGAAATTACAAATCGGGACGTATGTCGCTGGTTGGATCGGTCTCGTGGAGACTGTGTTTTTTAAAGCGGTCGGAGGCTTGGCTCCCTTGCAACGTATGGCATTAATTATTTCAGGTTGATGATTTATTCGTTATTCGTTCAAGGGCGGTGCGTTTGAGTTTTGGTGATGCAGCTCACAGTGTGGTACGTACTACGTAGTGAGTGATAGTGTTTTTTCGGGCATATTATGTATTTATATTAAACACTAATGGTAAAGTAATGATAATGGTAAAAATAATCATATTTATTTGTCAATATCTTTTAATTTATTGCTATGAATAGCCTCAAATGTTATGGGGAGGCTAAGTCTCCCTTGCCTCCTCTAACGAGCCGCCGCTGATTATAACTAGTGGTATAATATTTATTGACTATCTTGAAAAGAGAAAACCATCAACAGTGACTATCCCAAAACGTTATTGGAGCGGTTGAAGGATGAAATCGCGGAAAACTGCTCCGTTTGAGGAAAAAGAAAGTGACGTTCCATCAAAATAATGCATCGTGTCATAAATCAATAAAAACGATGGAAAAAGTGCATGAATTGGGCTTCGAATTTCTTTCCGCATCCACCGTATTACCCAGATCTGACCCCCAGCGACTTTTTCCCAATCGACAGTGAGAAAAGTATTTTCGTTGTGGGCACGATGATAACAATTACTCATGTAGGCGAAACGTTGAGAAACAGTCAAACGGACGACGATCAGCAAATCCGAGAAACGATGATATAATGGAACATGTTCGCTAAGACTAACACAATTCTCTTTGTATGTAGTATCAGAACGATTTGATATGCATTCGTCACGTCTCGTCCTCGACAAGTACTAGATTTTTAACGTCTCCAGGTATTTGGACTAGCAGTCTGAACGGTGTTGGGACATACGAAACAAGTTATTTTCTGTATTCGGTACGTAATATTGCTAATTGTATAACACCGTCCAAATGAGAAGTTCATATTGTTGTTCGACCATGAGCTGCTGACCAGAACGATCGTTGAAGTTGTTATCAAAATTACATTGTTGCCGGCATTTTTAATGAGAGATTGCAACAATAATCTAACATGAGAAAAGTATTTGATTACTGACAGAAATCAAAACAAGTCTGAAGACTATCGAGGGGCGATACATCGCACAAGAAAATAACTAATTTGAAACGTGCTTGCCGGAAAACAACTATTTCGCCGGCTAATAGCACGCTGGACATTGAATTACCAGGGTGATTTAAGAAGTACCCAGCCTGACCTAGAGATGACGGTAGTTATTTGAAAAATATCACTGTATTAGAGAGTACACAATCTATAAAGCATATGTTGAAATTGTCAGTTGATTTTAAACGTTGCCGTAAGAGCATGGGGGACGATGAACTTTCAGGACGTCCAAAAACTGCAACTACCGACAAAAACATCGCCGAAGTTCACCAAATGGTGCTAGAAAACCGCCGAATTGAAGGTAAGGGAGATGACAGAGATTACGAACATACCACAAGAACGCGTTTGTTACATATTGAACCAACATTTGGGCATGAGAAAGATGTCCCCGCATTGGGTGCCGCGTTTGCTCACTTCAGACCAAAAAGTGTTCGAATGAACATTTCCAACGCTCCAGTGGAGCAGTTTAGACGCAATCCAAGTTTTGGTGCCGATTAATCACTGTAGATGAAGCTTGAATACGGCACAATACACCCAAAACAAAAATACGGTCCAAACAATGGACTGCAAGGGGGACACTGGCTCCAAGAGTTCGGCTTTGTTGCTGTGAAACTTCGCTACACACTCAACTGAAATATCTTCACGACACTGTTTTTGCTCGAGTATGAGCAAACGCGGCGCCAATTTGCACACACCTTTCTCATGTCCAAATTTTTAGATAATATTCAGATATCCGTCCGTTAGTGTCACGCTACCTGCGTCAGTGTGCTAAGTTGTATTGCTGTGAGTACGTCTTTGAAATTTTTTTCAGTAAAACAACTTTTTACATTTCGGCGAAAACGTAATGGCAGATTGTCGAGAACAACGCGCGGCTGTGAAATTTTGCTTCTTGTTGGGGAAATCGGCTCTGGAAACTATGACAATGCTTAAGACTGCTTATGAGGATGCTGCCTTAAGTAAAACCAGAGTTTACGATTGGTTTTCACGTTTTAAAAAGAGAAATGTCTATTGAAGAACAACTTCGTTCAGGACGCTCCTCAATGTCAAGAACTAATGAAAACGTCGTGTTGTGCACGCGTTTCCCCGGGTCAAACTGTCAACCAAAAGTTCTACTTGGAAGTTTTGAAAAGATTGAGGGAGGTCCCCCGAAGAAAAGGGCAGGTCTTTAGCGCACAGGCGTCTGGTTCTTCCATCATGACAACGCACCGGCCCATACCGCCCTATCCGGCCTTTTTGTACCCAGAGTCAAACGGAATATGGAAGAAAAGCGTTTTGCCACTGCGGAGGAGGTGAAACAAAAATCGCTGGAAGGCTTACAGAAAATCCCGATGGATGAATTTAAAAACTGTTTTGAACAATGGAAGAATCGTCTGGAGAAGTGCGTTGTGATCAATGGCGAATACTTTGAAGATGATCAAAATTGGTGTTGAGATATTGAGAAATGAAGAAGTTGTGACGAAATTCCCGTTTTTTTTTTGGTCCCCCTCGTACCACATAACGATGACCAATGACCTTTTTCACAAATTTACCGAAAACGTTCGCTATTGATGGCTGCCAAACAAATATTAAACAGCGCAGCGTCTTCAAACTCGAAACATATGCTTTATAGATTGGGTACTTTCTAATACAGCGATATTTTTTAAACAACTACCGCCAACTCAAGGTCTGGCTAGGTACTTCTGGGACCACCTTCGTACCAACCCCTCCTACACGTTAAAAATTGAATTACGTCCTCTGAAAAACGCCCGCTAAGGCCTAAAAAATTGTAACATTTCAATTGACTAATAAGAAACATTGCATTATGATGTTTACCGTGGCTCTGACGATGACAAACACTATGAGAAACATTACATTACGGTCTCGTGGCATCATTATCAATGCAACGAACTCCCAACACAAATAAATAAACGTGTTATTCCCCAAAGATGTTCTATAATTAGACCTGAATGCAGAGATCACGTCCTTCCAAAAATACCGCACCCTAAAACGGCCATTTGTTATCAGGAACAACAAAGCAACTCCAAGAAAGATACTGCACATAATCCGGCTATAACCATATATTTAGGATTTCACCTCCGTTGACGTGATTATGGCAAGATTATTTCAACGTTACTATAAACATCTATTGTAGAACGAGCTTTTAATGGTTTTCAATTCAACACTGAAGATTTAACTGATTAACTTGTAAGAATTATTTTAGGATAATGAGAAGGCAACGATCTATTGGCTTAACTTTGAATTTAAGAAGGCAATTCGCGATGGATACCTGTAAATTCTGAAAGCAAAACACTTATGAGGTGGACAAAATAATTTGATGAGTTTCTAGAAATTTGTACATCATACCTCTGCCAGGTATACAGGTTGTCTTTCATGTTTTCGCTAAACCATGAAAGGCGTTACGAAAGTATTAAATAACCAAGTCGTTGATCACAAAATTATTCCGGCTACAGCGCTAGTAATATCCACAGGGCGTTTTGAAAAAAAAAGACATAAAAACATCCACCTCTCATTCAAGAAAAAGTAACCATACCACCGACATTATGAGGCACTCAAATTTGTTTTGAAATGCCAACGTATTAGAAAATAAAGGTTTTAGTTCTCTACGCATCCATCTTTAGACAAAAAAAGTGGGAATCTTACGGGTATGAAGTTATCCACATCCACAAATTACACTGAGAAAAAAATATCGAATTGTTATTTTTTCATTTACCGGCACTGTATACCTACATTTTTCGATATGATACGTTTATTGACTCATTTAGTGAAAAACAAGAATCGTCCTAGTCTATTAAATTGTCTGAAGGGATGAAAATAGGGTGGAAATATTTGAAAAATTCGTAACATGAAAAATCCACTTTGTACACCTACAATATTGAAACATGTTATTCCTGATGATCTATTCGACAAAAAAAACTTCACGTCATAGTTTTCCAAACCTTCTGAAGGGGGTGAAAATGGGGTGGAAACTTGAAAAAAGTGTATCTTGGAAAATTAAATGTGTCGAATAGATCATCAGGAATAACATGTCTCAATTTTGTAGGTGTAAAAAGTCGATTTTTCATGTTACGAATTTTTTTGAAATTTTCACCCCATTTTGGCCCCCTCAGACGGCATGGAAAATTATGATGTGAAGTTTTTTCTGTCGAATAAATCAACGTGGATAAAATGTCTCAATTTTGTGAGTATAAAAAGTCGATTTTTTATGTTGCGAATTTTTTTTATATGTTCACCCCATTTTTACCCTCTCAGACGGCCTGGAAAACTATGACGTGGAGTTTTTTCTGTCGAATAGATCATCATGAATAACATGTCTCAATTTTGTAGGTGTACAAAGTCGATTTTTCATGTTACGAAATTTTTAATATTTTCACCCCATTTTGGCCCCCTCAGACGGCCTGAAAAATTATGATGTGAAGTTTTTTCTGTCGAATAGATCAACGTGGATAACATATCTCAAACTAGTAGAGGTACACGCATTCAATTTTCGAAGATACCCTTTTTTCAAGTTTCCACCCCATTTTAAACCCCTGGTCTGGGCCTGGAAAACTATGACGTGGAGTTTTTTCTGTCAAATAGATCATCAGGAATACTATGTCTCAATTTTGGAAGTGTACAAAGTCGATTTTTCATGTTACAATTTTTTTCAATATCTTCACCCCCTCAGACAGTTTAATAAACTAGAACAGTTCTTTTTTTCAGTAAATCAGCCAATAAGCGTATCATATTGAAAAAATGGTAGGTCGATAAATGAAAAAATAATTATTCGATATTTTTTCTCAGTGTAATTTGTGGATGTGGTAACTTTCAGACACAAACTGAAAGAAAAAGCCTTCTCCAAAGAACTACTGTCAAATAATTGAATTACACAAAAGAAAAAAATCCTATCGAAACAACTAGTTTGATATGAACATTGAATTATACAAAAAACACGTTTTTCTATTCAGTAAGAGGCGTACAAATTATAAGTGTTATGTGTGTTCGACGATTTTCTACTATCGAAAAAATTAATCAAAAAATTTGCATCAAATTTTCTGTAAAAAATGGAATGAAGTACTCAAAAACACTTGAAATATCGACAATGGCATACGGTGATTGAACTCTGCGTCAAAAAAATGTTAACAAGTGGTTTTTCTTTGGAAGATTCCCCTTTTTTTGTATAAAGATGGAAAAGTAGACAGCCAAAACCATTCGTTCCCAAAAATTAATCTACCCTAAAAATATACCCCTTTCAATTCAGCCAACGAATTATTCTATGTCAAAAGCAGTTTTTTTTTTATTTTCAACAACTTGATATCAATTTTTCCTCAAATTTGGCAGTAATGAACCGTAAAATGACCCAGTCTTCTCTATTCGCCCTAAAATATTCATTGGCTAGATTTATAGTAAGAAAATTTTCTCGGCGACATACCTAATGTCGACCTTATAGAATCAACTTGACAAGTGTGTCTTCTCTCAGTGTATTTAAAAAAAAATTAAATATTTGAAACACTACCAACCGTAGTGACCGATGTAACTTCCCGAGTAAAACTACCGCATCCCTTATGACAAATAATACAATATCCTTACTCGTATCCTTACTCTCACTTCTTGGCAACGAAACACATTAAACAACTTGGAAACTTTCCCACAAGTAAACCAAATAGTTCCTTCTGACTTAGTTCCACCGAAACTTCGAGAAAATACGAACTTTCTTTAAATACGTGGTGAAACAATTGACCCTCATTCCAAAAAATGGATAGCCCTTAGGTTTGATATGGAATGTGTGATGGAATATGAATGTGATATGGAATGTGTACCAGGTCCGCCCCGTAACTTTTTTGTATCCCATGGTTACAATGGTGAATATTGGTGGCATTACAAAACACCTGTTTCGCTATACAAAAGCTTCTTCAGGCGTGTCTTTACACGTTTATAATGTAAGAGTATTTCTTGATGCTTTTCAAACGAATGTCTTTCTTTGTACCATAAAAAATCCGGCTCGAAGGACCAACAATATGTAGCTTTATTAGATAAGTGGACTGTAGTATAATATAGGATTGTTTGACTTGATGATGAAGTTCCCAATAGAATTTTATTCAGGACACAAAAAGAAAGCGAGATTACGTGGCTGTGGTT
The DNA here is from genome assembly GCA_015342065.1 of Leptinotarsa undecemlineata. NCBI lineage: Eukaryota > Metazoa > Arthropoda > Insecta > Coleoptera > Chrysomelidae > Leptinotarsa > Leptinotarsa undecemlineata. Next base: position 216 of record WOGP01002487.1, on the reverse strand, counting down.
CTCACCTGAGTATATGTCGGCTCTAGTAGCGGCTTGTAGAGATACTTCTGTTTCTGGGATGATGAGCGTAAGAACTCGCTGTCGAATTGGCGCAGTGGTAGTGCGCCCGACTCACGATCGGAAGATCGTGGGTTCGATTCCTACCTCGACCAGATATTTTTCTCGAGAGAATTTATCTGGTTGAAGCTGGGATGATTCTGCAACCGTGTTAGGAAT
>WOGP01002486.1:0-16666 GCA_015342065.1 Leptinotarsa undecemlineata | reverse complement strand
AATTATGTATGATAATGTCCGTGTACGATGGTTTGTGGAAAATTGCAAATTCATGTTTATTGTTATTTTTCGTAATGTCGTCAAGGTAATTTATTAAATTATTTACCTCCCTCTCAGTGGTGAATTTTATTGACGGGTGGATGGAATTGGCATATTCAATGAACTATCACCTATCATAAATATGAAATGTATAGTCTTCATAGACTTGTTTGTATAGTTTTGTGTAGTCTTGTTTGTATCGTTTGTAGTGTTTTTAGACTTTACAGTCACTTGTTCGTGATGTATTTATTACACTGTGTTATTTCCTGCTCTGTAATTCGGCTATGTCCTGTAAAGTGTTGTATAACAAGTAAATAAATAAATGTTAAAGCGGTGCTGGCCTAATTGTATAACCCTTGATGGAGACTGCGTGAACGAATAAAAACAATTCTGAACAAAAAAACTCCTTTTCTTTCTTAGGCCCGTGACTATTTAGCCCAGATGTTATATTACAGTATATTGTGAATGTGAAACGTTTACATCACACATAAGGAATCACTCCTTTGACGTACAATTTTTCTATATTCATACAACAAAATTGGGAAACTCACAAAGAAAGAATGGAAGCGATTATGGAATAAACTCATCACAAAAATGTACAAACTGTGATAGTTCATTGTTTCTTTTTTCGAAAGGAACCCACATTTTTTGTATGAAGTGAAAAGCCAAAGATCCGTTTTCTCTAAATTTCCACAAAATGTTTTAATGACTAACTATATCGTTTCAATTTCATAAAGTATGTCGTTAGTTGTCAGTCACTTGTGATATTGCGTTTGTGTTGATTTCACAGTATGTATATGTGGATTACTTACTTAACCAATTTCATTGGGATCTCATTCCACAAATTGTTTTTACCTTGCATAACCATTTCAATGATAGTTACTTCCTCTCCAAAATCACGACATGAATTACCAACTGCTTCAGCCTCATCATACAAAAATTTTACTGTTCCTTTTTTGACATTGGCTTGATGATTAGAGGTATCTATGACAACTATTTCTATTTGAAGGATCTTCTTGAAGTTAATGTTCTGAGTGGTGAAGTATACGAAAAATACAGATAACACAAATCTGCTCACAACAGAATCGCTTTCATTTCAACATCTACTTCCTCAGACAGTTTGAGGGTCAATCTCTTTTCTTAGTGAAGTGAAACGAACTTTATTTTGACTCAACAACACTTAACTAATGAAATTGAAAAAACTGATAAGTTAATAATATTATAGCCTTAGTTACATGGTTAGAATTCATTTGGAGTATTGAAGAATAACAGTTCTTCTACATATATTTCTGACATATATAATCATTGTTCTCAAGAAAGAATGATGAGACTGGCCACAGTTCTGTTACGATATGTTATGAAACGTAAATTCACAGTGGCTATTCGTAACTTCATAACTAAGAAAATATTCATTGTTGTTTCTGAGAAATCGCAATTATTAGATACACTAGTGGGTGAAATGAAATTCACACATAGCAAAATGAAGATAACCTCCACAACACGGTGCATACTCTGGAAACATTTTTTTATGATATGAGAGTAACAAGTATGACCAAGGATAACTTATGGTGTAATTATCTGGTGGCAGAAAACGGCACAGACGAAGTTCTCCAGCTTACAGAGACAGGCTTGTCTGGCCATCAGTGGTATCATCAGTACCACACCAGCCATGGAGATCCTTCTAGATTTACCTCCTCTGTACATGTTTCTGGAGAGAGCGGCACATTGCCAATTGCATAAATCAATTTAATGCAGAATGTAAAAGACTGTTGAATTGTGTGCGAAAAGATTAGTGTTGAAAGCTTTTGGCTTCCATCGTGCAAAGTCTAAATCGGTAGCCTGGAAGGCAATGAGGCTGATGACTCCTTTGCAAAAGAGTGTGCTGCAAGCCGCTTCATCGAACCAGAACCTGTCATTGGCATGGCTTAAGGCTTTGTCAAATAAAGATTCAACCCTTGATGGCAAGAAGGTTCATGGATTTCTGGCAGAATCTTCCAGGATTGGATCACTTCAAGGCGTTTATTAAACCTACGCAGCCTGATACCAAACAGTCGTTGGACTACAATAGGGATGAACTACGATGTCCAAAAGACCTTCTCACAGGTCACAGACCACATATTTTGTGCCTGCCCCGCTGGGGACCAAATCAGGTTTTAAGAGTTCGGCAGAGCCGTACTCATACCATCTGACCTGAAAGACCACTCACCATACAAAATAATCGGCTTCGTTGAAAAGCTGGTTTTGAATAATTTTATCGAGCGCGAATAGGTGTGAGACCCAATAAACCCTTGGGGGTTCTGGTGGAGGGTCTAATAGATCCACTTACTTTGAACCTTACCTAAATTATTAACTGTGACACACAGTGAAACCCAGTGTTGCTTTATACTCTTTTGAGAATGGTACGTTGCCTGAAATTATTGAGACGTACATATGTACATTACAGTTTGGGATGTTTCCGGAAGTCTTTGGATAATAAATGTTGGTAGGTATGAGAAATAGTGTTCTTGTGACGCCAACTCGATTGAGAAACCCACGTCTAGAAGAGGGCTGCAATTCTGGTATAAAGAGGAGGTGATTGCTTTGGATCACACCTAGCCTTTTACGGATAATGATTCTTGTAAAATCAAAATTTCAAGAAAGGAAATTTGACTTCTGGAAGTATCACTGTGAATATTCCTACATAATTTTTTGTCACAGTTGGTCGAAAGTATCGGTATATCATAGAATTGGCTGATACTTGATGAAACTATCGATGTTTGTTGGCGATATTATGTTGTGGATTTCACCACGTTACTGTTTATCGCAGTTCTTTAAGACTCCTGTTATTTACTGGCAGAGTTACCCTAAGAATTTTCGAAATAAGTCTCTTTTGATTTGTTTTTCATTTGAACGTGATATGGAATATTCGAGAGTTTTCACATTCAGACGAAAGTATGACTTTAGTTTCATCGTGAATATCAAGGTGGTGGCAAACTTTGATATTCATCAATTTTGAAGTGTGAAACTGAAGATTGAAGCGAATTGTTGCATCAATTTTCAATCAGTTGAAGCAAAGAAAAGGGAAACAAACTGCAGAAAGAACTCTGTTGGTAACCCAGAGACGAACCAACGGATTAGTCTACAAAACTGAATATTAAAGTGGCTTTCTAAACAGCTCGTATATTTCTGGCAACCTGAAGGACAAGACGACGAAATATCTGGGATTTATGGCATAAGTTGTTTGATGATGAATATTTTGGTCGAAATACGCTACAAGGAACATCATGAAACATCAAAAGAGCCGTAATATTTAATTTTGTTATCTCCTGATGATGCTAATTTCGTTAGTACGTCGTGAGACAGTGTTCTGGTGTGGGAAAAGTTTATTCAATATATTATTTCAACGCCACAGGTTTAGATATAAGTTATGAACAATAATAATGTTACTAGATTTTTTGTTCTAGAACTTTAGAAAATTATAGTTCAGCAATAGATATGAATGAAGTATGAAGTATCAAAACAGTATGTTTGATATTATTTCTTCATTTCAAATATATTTTGAAATCAATTCATGATAATCCACGCTAAAGTGATGCTCTTCCAGAGTTAATTCTGTCAAGAATATATTTTCATTTATTTCCAAATCCGTAAACTGCATAAACTGCTTTCATACGAAATAAAACATATCAGAACCAACCCAACAACAAAACCATCCCTAGCAGAGGATAATAGAAGAGTTATGCCGTTTAATGGTACTTCTGTGTTATCCGATTACAGTTAAGGAACAACTTTGCAAACTATCGAATAACCGAAGATCAAGGGAGACAGATGGAAAGTGGCGGATCGAAAAGGGCAGAGGGATGTCGCACGCCACGTGTTGGTCGGTTCGCGGCCACACACTGAGAACCCAGTGTTGCCGAAGCTCATTCAAAGGATTACCCACGAATCTTAGTTGAATTAATCGCAATTGAGAAGAAGAAATTTCAGGTTATGTATTGTGAACATATTGTTTTCTATTCTTTCCAACTGTTTTATTGTGGTGTCAACGGCATCGATTTCTCTGATCATTGTGCTTGTTTTCTGAGTAGGCTAAATTTTCAAAACAATCTCGATCATGTTGGGTTTTCAACTCAATCATTTCAACTGAAGAAGCCATAACCACGAATCCAAGTGAAATTTAACATATATTATTGAGAAGAAGAAAATATAGGTTATGTTAGGTTATGTTAGGTTAGATGTCGCGCTCCACCTCAACCCGCAAGTGTTTATTGTGGCTGAAACTCATTCACACTCGACCAAATAAATCCAGTTTCTTAACGAAGCCGATCAGTTTTTATGGAGAGTGGTCTTTCAGATCAGATGATGAGAATGCGGCTCTACCAAACTCTCAAATCCTGATTTAGTCCCCAGCAAGGCAGGCACAACGTATGTGCTTTGCTGTTTCATCATTTTCCAAACAGAGACGACACACTGTCTTCCGAAAGTCCGAGTCTCTGCATATGATTATTCGAATAACAGTGACCTGCTGAAAGGACTGTTAAGACATCGTACTTCATCCATACTTTAGTCCAACAACTGTTTGGTATCAAGCGTCAAGAGCCAATCATGAACGATTCTGCCAGAAATCTTCTTGCCATCCAGGTGTTTAGTATTTGTTCGGCAAAGCCTAAAGCGATGCCAATGATAGGTTCTCGTCCGATGAAGCTGCTTGCAGCTCGACCACACATTAAATCCAAATCTTCTTCGACTTCTCTGCTCCACAATAAAATGAGGATTTTGGTATGCCTAAGTTTGAGAATGCCGGCACTGCTCACACAAGCTTCGTCTGTTCAAATAAAATTTTACGAAAATTCGCGCAGTTCGTTACAACTTTCCAGGAACCACTGGCAACAAGCCCTGCCTTGTTAATAATTTCGTGGTATGAATTTATATCCTGTATGGCTGGGATTTGTGTTTTTTTTTATCTTCCCAACGTTAATTCTTGGTAGGCCTGTTGATATTTTCAAATTTTGCGTTGGCGTTTAGGGATTATTTTCAACAGCTCCTGAAACGACTATTTCTTCCAACTCATTATTCCTATTTGATTCATATAATTTTGGATTTTTTTTATATCGACCACCATCAACTAGATTGTGTCGCAATCTTGCGAAAATTTCTCTAAAAGGTTTTCTTCTCTCTAGATATATGTTAATAGACAAATTGCTTTTCCCTCCTGCATCTTCCACGGTTTGTATAAAACAGACAATCATATCCCATTTTTCATATTTCTCATAGTTCATTGCGAATGTGTTATAAATTGAACAAAAACCACTAATTCAAGAGCGTCTTTTCTGCTTAAATCGAAATTTGACAGCTACTTGTTTCATCGCCGCATCGTCAATAGCATTCTTGATCAAAGTGTGCGTTTGAAAGTCTACATGAAAAAACCTAGAAGCTCTGTATTTCAAACCAAAACATCAAGTGTGCTACATTATTTGAAAAATAGTTTTTCATCAATAATTATTATTATCTCATTTGAAAAAAAAAATAAGTATTTACACCATAGAATTCTACGTGAAGAAGTGCTTCGGAAATGTTTTTAGAGAAACTGGAAATTATCGTTTGGAAAAAATTCACAGCAACTTTTCGAAAATGCACATTTTATCTGTCCGGTTTGCCCACTTGTACAAATCACCCAAAAATTATCCGTTTTGCCGTATTGAGTAATTATACGCACATTGGCAACACTGTCAGCATATTCAGATTGCGAACACGAGATCATTCTTGACGCCGATTTAACACGTTCACGTACTGGGTCACAGATTAATTGTACCACATCTGGCCTAAAAAAATTTATCGACTCAAAAAATATTAAAAAAAACAAGTTTTCAATACAGGGGGTCCCTATAGAAAGGGCATCGATCTGTAGTGATAGGTAGTGATAATTTTTTTGTCATATTTTTTTTTCTAGTAATTACAACAAAAATTTAAATCTACCCCATACTCAACGTAGCTTTTTGTCTGAACCTGCTCTCATTTCTTTTTTCATCGTCTTCAAAGTTCTGCATTTTACTCACATTCTACTTACCTATTACTCAATAATTTCTTTTATTAACATGATTTTGCAGTTTTCCACAAACCATCTTACACAGACTACTGTGAGGGAGTAATTTCCAAAGGAAAATGGAATTTTTATCAAATAACGGTCACGAGGTAGATATTATCGATTCCATTCTGCGAAAACAAACCATTCGCCAGGTCTATCACACTTCGATAAATAATAATAAACGACATACGACTTTGACATACTTTGGTAAACATCACTCGCTTTTTTAAAAGTACAGACTTGGACGTGGCTTACCGAACAGACAAAATTGCAGTGTCGAATAGATCGGGAGTATAAATTGACGTGTAGTTTTTGTTCAAAACTTTACATTGGCCAAACGGCGATAGCCGTTTCCTAAAGAATAAAAGAACATAGGAGTAGTTTCTTATGAAGTATTTGGGAAAAAAAGGTTTGAGTCCCAAACTTTTAAGTGCTTAGAAATCAATAGTATCGATAATTCTGATAATTTACTGAATAAACAAATATAATTGAATTCGTCTACTCTTCTGATTCTGTTATGTGATGTGGAAATTGGTGGTAAATACATCAGATGTTCATTTAATCAGTTGGTACAACTTTTCTTTTATGATATTTACATTGTCGATTGGTTTTAACATAATCCCAGGTAATATTATTGATCATCAACTAGACATATGATTCAAATAGTTATTTGTAGTGGTAGAATTCAAGTAGAATTAAGTCGGTATGAAAACGCTTGAGAAAGATATTGTCTAGAATATTTCTCACAATAGTGTGTTCTTGAATAGATTATGTATTTTCATCAACTATCGCCCATTTCCATGACATGAGGATATTTTAGAAAAAAGGGGGAATTGGAATCTGTGGAAGAGAATTAATTTGCGGAAAACAATTTATTTACGCTACACCTTGGATGACTCACCTATTATAAATATATGAATTTACTTCATCTCCCGAAGACATCATCTTCAATGATAAAATGCGTATCGAGAATGGTGTTGGGAGTTCTGGTGATTGAAAATAATGTTTCTTATGGATATCACGCCAGAGGTTTCAATTCTATCTGTTATTCCGCATAGATCTGTATATCAGACAGAAAGGAAATTTGTTGTTTTTTGGATGAAAAAGAAAGTTTTTGCTCATTCAAAATTTGGGTACATTCAAAAGTTTTGTTTTTTTTTGAGTCTATTTTGAACTGTAATAGTCAGTGAATCATTATTCAATTTGATCGAAATTAGCGCCATTCGAATCAGTGCACTGCTGCCAACGTAACACGTGTATAATAATTATTTTAGAATGAATATTATCTGATCAGGATTCGATGAAGTCGACGAATGCCGTTGGCGAGAGGTCTGGGGGTTATGGTGAGTGAGGCATTACTTGAATGATCAATTCGTTGAATTTTAGGATGGTAATTTGTGAAACGTGTGGATGGGCGTTGTTCTGGAGCACGATCGGACTTCTTCTGTTGACCGGTGCCGACTGCTACTGACGCAATTTTTGGTACATTTACTCAACTTCTTCACAATAGGACTCTGCTGTGATGTTTTGGTCAATTACAGAAAATTATAGTGAATCAGACCAGCCGCTGACCACCATACATTAACCATGGTCCAACCACTGTTCTGAACGTCTCCTGTTGTCGTAAACATACCAATTTTCATCACACGTGGCGATCCAATTTAAAAAAATTATCGTTTTGGTTGCGTGAAAGCAACGAATAGCACACCTCAAAACGTAAAGAGGACTTTACACGCTACGATAAATCGTAACAATTGATTGAACGATTTATCGCTCCAATAAATCAAAAGAGTAGAACACTGTTCACACGCTACGATAAATTGTAACGATTTCTTGTCAAATATCACTTACTTAGTCTTGCAAAGTCCTGGTCGTTCAAGAAATGAAGACGGTCGAAATACCAAACTGAGTTTGTAGATGTCATCCGCACCAACCCAGATTTCTCCGAACTCTCAACTTCCAAAAGTTCTTTCTTATAAAACATACGCAAGGCGGTAATTTTTTTACGACAGTGTTCCTATCTGCAGATGGAATTGTCCGCCGTGGTAGTGCGCCCGACTCACGATTGGAAGGCGGTGGATTTGATTCCCGCCTCGACCAGATATTTTTCTCGAAAGAATTTATCAGGTTGAAGCTGGGATGATTTTGCAACCGTGTTAGGAATCACACGTTGAAAGATAAGACCTCGTTAGTCCTTAGCTCGCACAAGTTTCTCAACTTCTAAGAGTTGTCGTTTGTATGGGGGCGATAGCTGATTAACGGAAATATAGACTTTCAAAAAGTCATTGAACTTTTCGACTAGTTCAATATTAGCTAGGTATTTTTTGTTCCTGTCGAGCCACAAACTGGTAAAACTTCTTCGAAATTCTATAAATTCAATTAAAAACTCACGAGGTGCTTGTTTACTTGCATTTTCTGTCATGTTCACCTACAACACTATGTCATGAAACAACCTCACAGTACAAAAGCAGATTGGACACTGAGTAAAATCATAGCGATAAATTAGTGCAACTGTTACACCTTCCAACACATCATTAAGATTCCCAGAAATTCATGCCGGCCGGCTTCAACCATCCACTCCAACTCCATTCCCAATAAATCGCTACTCTCTCCCGTTTACACACCACGATAAATTGTAACAATATGATCGTTCCGATTGATTGCTACAATTCATCGTTAAATGTAAAGCCCCCTTAACAATTTCTGTCAATCGATCACTTCATGGGGCGCCTGCTTTACGAGCGTTTTAAACCATCAAAAACCGCATGGGCAGCGACGCCCTGATCGTCCGTCATCCCGACCACCGTTTGTGGTGGATGAGACTCCACCAGACACCAATATTATCTTGGCACAATCATGTCGCTGGATTTGCAAAGGCTGCTTCTCAAAAGCGAGGAATACTGTTCCGAAACAGAAAACTGCACACACCTCAGCATTTTGATGCTTTATAAAGCTCAGATCAGACCTTCTTTGGAGTATTGTTCCCATGTAAGGAGCTCTGTCCCTAAACATACCCTGAAGCTGCTGGATTCCATTCAGAAAAATGCCATCTGCCTGATTGGCTCAAATCAATCTATGAAAATTTATCATCACCTTCCACCTGGACAAACAATTCATTTATTTTTGGTACAGGGTTAATAACACAGGGTTAATAACACAGGGTTAATAACACAGGGTTAACAGTTATTTTGAAACCCCCACATATCCTTATGGTACCATTAGATTTCAGTAATGCTACAATGGAAGTCCCTCATTCTAAATATTCTACTGGTTTTAGTACACTCTGATCTACTAACCTATCAATCTCACGTTCCACTTTACTTTTCATTAGATATGGTAATGACCTATGTTTGAAAAATTTTGGTGACGCATTTGGCAGTCTCTGCAAGACTCAAGGTGAAGTTTTTTAATAAACCTGAATCATTATTGGAAATTTCTGAATATTTTTTGCAAAGGGTTGTCAGCTGGCCATCACAGCCAATCAAATTCAAGGGTACAATTTCCAGATTGAATTATTTTAAACCGTTGCTACCTAGTAAAGGAGAGCCACCCCTTTCAATCACATATGTTTCTAATACTCCTACTTTATCATAGTATTGAAAATTCAAATAAAGTTTTCCCACTGGCGAAAATGAATACCCTACATAATCTCGTAGATGAAGGTCAGTGGCATGTAATTTTATATTCGCAAATTTTTTTTATATAATTCCTCAGATATAGCAGAAAATGCAAAACCGGTATCGACTTCGAACGTAGTCCACTTATTTTCCACCTTCATCAATATTTGTGTAGGGTTTTCATCAATACCAATATTCATATTATGCATATGAAAGAAATCTTCCTCATTGTCCAATGAGGTATCTGAATGAGGTAACAAAAAAGTTTTTCCTGACAAATTTTCTGTTTTGAGTTTGATGACGCATTTATTGCACACATAATCACGAAAATTGCACATACTTATCTCATGGTTTTGCATACCACAAACATTGCAAAATCGTCTTTTATTGATCCACGTATATTGCTATTCCCCTGGCTTGATTTTGTTTCCAATCTTCTACTATGTAAATAATTTGGGGAACTCAGCTGATGTATGGTATCGGCATTGTGTTCTAATTTTACTTGAGTCACAAATGAAAGCTCCCATTTCTTTACCTCTTTACATAATGCGATTTCTAGCGTTCTCTCGAACGTAAAATCATCTTTTTTTTTAAGTCTATCTTGAATGGGACCTTTTCCAACTCCTACCAGGAAAATGTCCGTCAATACTGTTTAAAACTCGGTACCAAACTGAGCATTTCCAGCCAAACATCTCAAGTTAGTCGCAAAATCCATAACGGATTCATTTTCTTCTCGCCTGGCACAATAGAATTTGCTCTGTATCAAAAGAGGTAATAGGGCTGAAATGCTTCAATTCAGCAAACGTCTTCTTGTCGGGCGAATCAGGTACCCACAAATTTATCACCAATTTATAAGTGCGTTCACTCAACGAATTTAACAGTAAGTCTTTTTTAATATCTTCTGCTCGAGTATTGATAGTACAATATTGAGTTAACTGATTCAAAAATATATCCCAATCAGATGTCACATGATCGAAACGATTCGAATGTCAGATATAACCGTGTGTCATTTTTTTCGAAAATTATCTTACTTTTATAAAAAGTTTACAATTCACTTATATTCTCTAATACTTGTCACAATCCTATACTCGTCGCCAATTGATATTTATGTACGTTCGAGGAAAAAGAAAACCATTCATTTCCCGAATAAGGTTTGTTAATCAATGAACATTACCGATGTACATACACATTTGGAATAAATATTATAATGACCCTTCAGATCAGTTTCCCCAAAAATACATAAAAATACAGTGGCGTATCCTATTCAATAATACATTACAGTTACAAGTATCCAACAAAATTTGTTTTTCCTTTTTTTGAACAAACGATGGAGCTTTAGATATGAGCCGTCGGTCTATCAATCTGGCAATCAAATATATATGCGGAATTACGTCTGGTTTCAATATATTTTTTCCCACTTTCATAGTTTTGATATACATGTAATTGTCTAAGTATGTTTCAACCTAAACCCAACCTGAAATTCATAGTAGTGCTCAGAGTGAAGTATATTTTTTTTAATTATTCATTATCATTCATACTTACATTGAAATGATGTTCGCAACAAAATTGCGTCCCCTTGGCAGATACAAAGTCGGCCTTCCTCATAGCGCGTTGCTATAACTGTCGTAACAGTAAAATAAAAATTTTGTCTGGTGCAGTTACCGAAGAATTCTTGCATTTAGGAACGATGCAATATTTTTTATCACTATTCATATTCACGCAGTTGACACACTGCAGTAAACAACAGCAACTTGCTTTCTACGGTTTTAGCACACTAATTTCGCTTATCCGCCAACACTCCCTTGTCGCCGAGTCGACTGATGTGACGTCAAGCTTGACCACGTCCCGTTTCGGTGACTGCCATATTCAACAATTAATTTGAGGGGGAAGATAAAGAGTTAACATTTACATTTTTTGCAGATGTACTATTTTAAACATAAACTTTTAAATTATGAAATAAAAAAAATTGTTAAATGAGCCCATTACTTAGGGGGCTTGTCTTCCAAGCTAATATATATTGAACGGAATTTGTAAACCAACGTTGAACAGTGCGTTCAATAACAATATCATTTTCAAATCCCTAATTGATTTTTCAAACTGTTTCGGCAACGCTTTGGTTCAATATGAATTCGTAGAGAAATGTTCGAAAATCACTTAACGACATCATAATATGACATTAAATCAGGCAAAATTTTTGAAACAATAACAATAAACTATATAAATTCAAACATTCACACATTGCAAATGTTCAATCGATATGAATCATGTTGGGATTTCAACTCAATCATTTCAACTAAAAATGATGAAGCTAAAACCTACTCAAAATGTACTTTACACTTTCATTGACTTCGACTGTGTACACTGTCTGATTTATTCTTAATGAAGACCATCCAATTACCTGGTTCGTCGAAGAGAAATTGCTGTCTAACGAGATAGCACTAAGATAGTAGAAAGGGTACAATTTGTCAATACATAATTATATCGTTACATCGGCTTGAATCAAATATATCGTATTGCTTTGAATAGCTGTAATGATGTCAACAAAAAATAACCTTTCCTTTGTTTTCTCTAGCGATTACATTTAATGAGCCGTTATAACGAGCAACACAAAGGTACCTTGTTGATGTTTGTTAAACGACAATTGAAGCCTTGATAATTATGCCAAACACTTGTATTAAATGTGGATGGGAAAATATTGGTTAAATGAAATATATCCACGGCTAAAAAATATAATATATAGGTTGTAATATTAGGCGATTTCTATGAAACTTTATTAAAAAGATGGGCACTATATATTTATTTGTCATTTCAACGGAAGTTTGACGTCCCCTGTAAGTCAGAAACGGACGTGTAATCGAAAATTTCAAAAAATCCGTCAATTTTTAGTTCTAGGGGGCTAATTATGATATGATTCTCAAAACTTCACCTCTCTGCTGTCAGCAACTACCCCTCCTATTTTTTCCAATGGAATGAGGAGTCATATTATACATCATTTGGTAGGTCTTTTGTCTCCAGTACTTCTGTGATTTTTTCTAAATTGGTTCATTTGAGAAATTAAATGTAGAATGTTGTATTTAGGAAAATACAGAAAATTAACTTTCGCTCATTTCACTGAGGAAATCAACAAAATTAATATCAATGGCAACTCAAAAAATAGATAAAGTGTTAAAAATGACCTCCATTTAGGTCCATACAATTATACAGTCTATTTTGCAAAGCGTTCCTTACATCATTGAAGATGTCCAGAGTCAAAATTCGGCATTCCTGAACAATTCTGTCGCAAGTCTTCTAGATTTGTAGAATTCATTTAACTGGTAGTGAACATTTTGGAATTGACGACACGCTGGTAGTTTTTGTTGAATCTAGTTGTCGCAGAACAAAATTTAGATAGTTGGCCACTGTCACTTCTTCACGAGTTATTATTCAGTCATCCGTGTTCACTGTGTCCAAACATAGTTTATTCTACTGAAAAAAGAATAGAAATTGTTGCAACCTATAATCGAAATAATGAATGTGCTAAAGCTGCTGCTAGAATTAGTAATACGAGTCATCCCGACCACAACGTGAGCCATTAATACGTCAAAAAGATAGTGGATAAGTTTGGAACTTTAGGTTCTGTTCACAACAAAAAACATGAAGTATCCCGTCCCGTTACAAATGACGGAGTTGAAGTTGCAATTTTTGGGCATGTTAGAAATCACACGTTAAAAGGTAAGGCCTCGTTCATCCTTAGCACAAGTTTCGACTTCCGAGGGTTGTCGTTCGTAGAGGTGCGACAGCTGGTTTGCAGACGAAAAGACGAAAGTTCTTTCACGTTGAATGGTGAAGTGAATAGACATAATAATTGTCGTTACTGGAGCGATGTGAATCCTCATTTGGTGATGAAACGAACTACACAATAATTGAATGTTTGGGCCGGCCTTCTCGGTAATCATATTGTTAGACCATTCTTCATTGAAGGTAATCTCAGTGGAGACACATACATAAATCACCTTCAAACAAACATACTTAAATATATTACAAAACTGTGTAGATCCTACGTTTACACAAATTTTAGGAAAATATGACAGTTTAGTAGAAAATGAAATAACATTCCAGCAGGCTTGTGCACCCCAACCTTTTGATGTTCGGGTGAGACAGTTTTTGGATGAACGTTTCCCAATACGTTGCCGATTGCTGACTCCGAAATAGACTTAATTATTTTATGGAGCTGGGTGGAGGTCATTTTGAACAATTTATTCGTTGATGTCATGTTGAAAGAGCGATTATTTAAAAGTTCCATAGTGATTTGTACAATAATGAGATTTCCGAATAGATGGATTGGCAGAAACACAACCTGCTGATACTGAATAACTTAAAAGAGAAATTACAGCATATTCCTAGTGGTGTTTTCGGTAATGTCAGAGGGGAGTTGGAAAACATAATTTATTACTGTGTAGAGTAAAATGGACGACATTTGGAGCAGTTTATAAGGTAAGCGTAAGTAGATTTTATATTTGAAGTGTCTTTCTCGCAAATAAAATGTTATGTTGTAAAAGGACAATATCCAGCAAATGAAAACCCCACGCGTAATACATTAATTCCAGTCATTCAAGGATTGAAATGGTGCCACCTATTCTTCTGACCATTTTTGTTGAAAGAAGTTAATACAATAATGCATCTCAGAACAGGAAAATTATAATAACATGTATAAGTTCAGAACGCTATTTTTCGGAAAATACTTTTCAAATAATAAACCTTCACGGTCATTGAAAGCAGATTTGAAGGCTATTCAAAACGATATGCCACTTCACACTTCTTCCCATTTAAGATTCTAAGGGTAACATCAGAGATTGCCGAGGTTGGAGTGTTTTTAAAATTTTTATTGTGATTTCCAGGATATTTTGCAGGACTACTGGTTATTGTCTTTTGCTAAACAATACTCTACTAGGTTATTCTTGGAGTTTTGATATCCTGAATTTATTCTTTCACAGATTTTTCTGTTCAAATTCTAACTGAACTTACCTAAGTGATCTACTTTAATAATAATATTTTCATTCGTTCGCGATTACAGGAGACTTTTCTCTCATTTCTCCATGGAAACAGTTGCTGCGCAGACAAAACATTCGAAATTTTGAACATTTGAGTCCGCAATTTACTTTTTTTCATCATATCTTTCTATTCTGACGCTTTGAACTTCATAGTATATTTCCACTCAAAGACAATTTTTGTTCAGTTCAACATTCACCATATTTGGAAATTCATTTCTATTTTGTTTCAATTTCTTCAACCAGTTCTGGACAAACTATTATCATTTTTGTGTCTTGGGATTCCCTTATTTTTAATCAGGTTCTCAAGAATTCATCGCAATGTTTGCCAGCAATTTTTTTCCTGTAGTGTTTCTGACATTTATGCATGGCAACACATGTTTTTTCCCGTGGGTTGACCAATAATTGACTACAATGAATAATCAAACTTGACTTTATTTCAACGTTTGTTTGAAGGTGGTTGACAATATTTCGTGGTGTATTTCATCAGTTCGGACTTCCATTGTCTAATATAAATTGATTTGGAATCCCTGATATAAATTGAAGAGATGAATCGAAAAATAACAATTTTATTAAAGAAAAAACTGATATTACAAAGAAAAAATATACAAGCACAACCAAAAAAACTAAAAAATTTTTAAATTATTACAAGCCAAAAATTAAAGAATATCATTAACAAGAGATGAAAATAAATCAAAAGATTCCAAACCAAGTTACGTCACGTCACGACGTTTTGATTGTTAGTATCCACAATCGACCAACTAGCTGGACAGGTGGATGTAAAACCTGTTTGTTAAATGAGGGCATCTATATAAACCTATTTGAAAGTTATATCTCTTCTTGAATTTCCTCAATTTCTCCGAAGGATTCTTGTATATTGATATCTCCTAAAATATGAAGCTCTATTATTATTCTCTCAAATGTTGAACTTGGTGACAACTGAAGCATCATCAAAACTTGTCTCCATTTTCAATAAACATTTTTTGCATTCTAGTTTCCGATTCAAATCTGTTACATAACTTATTCACAACTTTTCTCATACATTTTGCTTAATTCATAATTTTGGCTATATACTCTTCTATCAAATTATACCACGAAGGGCGTTGGATTATATCCGACAGGTTTCAGTACAGAATCCTTTACTGAAGTTATTCCTGCATATGCTTAAAGCTGCCGGAATTGATTTTCAATTATTTGAGTACACTTTCAGACGGGTTTCGGGCTGCTTAGCCACTCGTCAGTGCAAGGTATTGTCTATCATCAACATAAAGTCGATGATTTCCGATAATTGAAAATTGAATTCAAATCAGAGTATTATTCCTCAAACTAGGCAGAAGCGAACAACAAACAACATGTTTGTCAACGCCCCATCTGCCCGTGAACGAGGTAACCAACCGCATATCCGAAATTTGCCCAATTCCTCGTATAAGGAATGAAACTACACAAAACGAGTGGGCATGTATCATTTTTTAGATGTTTTCATAAGACTAAATTTTCCATTATAAATTTCATATTCCATTTCCAGTCTTTAAATTTTTTTATTTTTTTTTTCATATCATTCAATGTATTTATGATCAAATTATTAATGCATTGAAAATATATTTAATATTGAGTTTCTATATTTAAATCATCTGTCAGATATTCCTCCTCTCCGAAATAAAAGGTATTACGTTAGTTGTGAATGGTGTAGAATCTAAACCAAAGATACACTATACCATGTCTTTTGCGGCAGGTAGAACTAGTTCTTCACCGATGGTATGTGCTTTTCCACACTTCACAATTCTTAAACTCACGAGGAAGGATGCCTGTACTGCTTTTTGGTTGCTGCCGGTGAAATTCGGCATTAATTTTTTTGTGCCTCTCATCTCTGTTAACTTCCGAACGAAGTAATCCCTAGATTTATTTTCTAATACTGAATG
>WOGP01002485.1:0-16669 GCA_015342065.1 Leptinotarsa undecemlineata | reverse complement strand
GTTGTCGTTCTTATGGGGGCCACAGCTGATTAACGGAAAAACATATTTTCAGCAATGTTTAATTATAATTTTTACTTGTATTTTATATCACTCTAATTTAATTTCAGGGTTTTTGCTTAATATTCGTGTTAGGCATCACACGTTAAGAGGTAAGACCTCGTTAGTCCTTAGCTCGCACAAGTTTCTCAACTTCTGAGAGTTGTCGTTCTTATGGGGGCCACAGCTGATTAACGGAAAAACATATTTTCAGCAATTTTTTTTATTGATTATTTCAGATAGTTCAAATCATTTTAAATAACTAATGAAATTCATCATGAAACATTGTCAATCACCTTCAAACAGATCCAAACATCTTGAATTTTGTTTCATTTGTTAAGTTTCTTTCTATTATTGATGGAAGTCCAACTTTGTTACATGTTCATTAAAATTTAGGGAGCTATATCTAAAAATACACTTCAATATTCAAATTTGGTAATGATTTCAATTTTTTCTTTTTCAATAAAGGGAAATACAAAATTTTGTGTTTGGCGGTGTGAAAGAAACATGCATTTTAATTTACTTGTGCAAATAACTCTGATATCTCTTTGCAGAAAATTAATAATTTCATCCACCGAATTTCTTGTTACATGAAACAATGTTTAACTGCAAACAATTGTGTTTTATGATTTTACAAATATCATCCATCTATAGAACGCATAATAGGGGTCCCAAAACAGACCCTTGTGGAACACCATGTTTTGTTCAAATATTATTCGAGATTCAATCATTGAATTTTGCCACTTGTAATCTGTTCTTGATATAGGATTCAAACCGATGAATCCCATTCTATACAATTTTTTTAGGACAATTTCTCCACTAACAATTTCGAAGGATCTTCTAAAAATAATATACCAACGATTTTGCATTCCTCAATCGCCGACTTTCAGTCATTAAATGAAGTTTGTAATGCAATTTCCAGCTCGTAAGTTTGAAAGTGTAATATGGCTGTTGATAAGGAGGTAATAAATTAAGCGGTCTCAATTCTCCACATTTCGATGTATTTTAAATTTTTCTAACTGAAGTTATACTTCAAATTTTCCACGAGTCAGGGAATTTTCATTCTGTATAACAAACAGAACAAGTCAATTTGTTTTAATAACAAATAGTAGATAAAAGTAGAACAGTCTTCATCGATACTATATTTTTTGTTCTTTCCGTAAAATAACAACTTGATGGGTGGAAATGGATCTATTGAAAACTCTTTTCCCACACCAGAACAAAAACACTGCCTTTTGACGTAACATCATTACGAGATTAGTAAATTAGTCAATTTTCTTCAAACTAACAAAAGTTGCTTCACTCAAAATGTTCGATCCCACAAACTAATAGTCCAACAGCTGTGTCATTTGTACACGTGTATCTTGAAGGATAGAACTAAAAGTAATATGGATTCAATACTAGGAGCGCCATCTATGTGTTAGCCTACGAACTGTTCAGTCCATCTGGTAATCTGGGAGGATTATGACAAAGTATGTTGGTCAAACATGCAAAATATAGTGACTGGTTTCAAAGAACATATTCGATTTTGTTGATCAGATGAATCTAGTGCCAATCAATCTACCTTAGATAACGGCCACAGAATAATTGAGAATTGCTTGAACTTGTTGAGACTGATATTTGACAACATGCTTTTAGATGCCTTCGAAAGCTTCAGAATCAAAATATTTGGAAGGAGATGAACAGCGACAAAGCTTTCATTCCAAACAGTCCGATGTCTACTCTCTCGGGTAATAAATAGAAGTAGAATCCGGGGAATATCAGGTTTCATAACGAGTAGCAATGAGGAATTATCACAACAATGATATTACCGAAGATGTATACACTGCATTTCTTTAAGGTCCCCCCTTTTATTTTTTGAACGGGTCAACTCAAAAAATTTAAATTTGGGATAATAATAATGATAGCGTTTATTGCCCAACAGTTTCCCATTCACAGAGCAAAACTAATATACTTGAAGGAGTAATACTATATATTATATAATATGGTAGTTGAAAGTTAGTTGAAGATCAATATAGATTATTAGATCCCTAATATTCTCAGCTCTTTCCAATATAATGTTGTCGATGTGGTAAGGAAATTTTAGTTTTCTACTGAATGTAACAAGTTTACATTTAGATATATTCAAATGGAGGCGATTCTTGAGACACCAATTTTGTAAAAGGTCAATCTCTTTTTGCATAATGTTACAATCATCTAAACTGTTTATAGATGTATACAGTTTCAAAACATAAGCAAACATTAGTTTATCGCAAGTTATTGAGTTGCACAGATCAATAATAAATAGTAAAAACAATAAGGGACCAATATTGGATCCTTGCGGGACTCCGCTGGTTGCTAAATACACATCCGAAGAAAAGCCGCGATAATATACATATTGATTACGTCCGTTAAGGTATGATTCCAAAAGTTGACAATAAATTTCATTGAAATCCATGCAAGAAAGTTTACAAATTAGTAAATTATGGCTCTCCCTATCGAATGCTTTAGAGAAGTCCATGTACACCACATCTACTTGCCCTCTACGGCATAACGATTCACATAAATATTGATCAAAAACAGCTAAATTACTGATGGTGAATCTAGAGTTCACAAAAACATGTTGGTCATCTGATATTATATGTCGAGAGGATTGATAGATACGACTATACAGAATTGCTTCTAGAAGCTTGGCAAACTTGTTTAGGATTGAAATAGGTCTATAATTACTGATTTCATTTCGATTTTGAGCTTTATGTATTGGACAAACCTTGGCAGTTTTCCAAAGTTCAGGAAAAACTGACGTTCTCAAGGGGATAAACTAGTACTGTCAGACAGTCTTTCAATAGAAATGATGGAATTTTGTCTTGTATTCTTGTACTATTATTTTTATTATGATCCAGAAGTTTTTTGGATTAATATCAATTCGTTTTCAATACTGTTTATATACGATGTATATACTTCTTTGATTTTCTGTTTAATAATTTTTCTAATTCTATAGAATACAGATAATGAAATTAATGAATGAATACTTGATTTTGAAGTGAAATTGACAGATGAAACTTTCAAGATGGCGACTGGACGCCATCTGGGAAAAAAATTAAGTGGAGAGGGGGATCTTGTGACACATCTTTTCGAAGCTCCTAACAAATGCTTCACAACCCTAGAATATAATGTCAATATTTTCAACTACTACAAAATGGCGGAACTTTTAATAATTGCCTGAATACATTAACATTCAACTACATACATTGGGGTAATAAGCTTGAGGTCAGTTCAGAAGATGCTGGAAATGGTTGCCTTGAACTTTTTGACATATGATATTTCACGCCGAACATTTTCAAACACAGTAACGTCAATATCTCTAAAAATATGTATTATTTTCTGCCGTATATCCAATATTGGTTCAGGTTCCGTTTCGTACACCTTTTGCTTCAAATAGCCCCATAAAAAAGTCCATAGGTGTCAAACCTGGCAAGCAGGGCGGTCATTCTGTAAGACCCCGATGGCCAATCCAACGACCGGGAAAAGTAGTATCCGAATAGTTTCTTACTCGTCTGGAGTAATGTGGGGGTGCTCCATTTTATTGGAATACAATATCCATATCGAATTCATTAGGAGTAGCTTCGATGATTTCAGTGATGAGAGGGTTTCCAGCATATTCAAATACAGTTTCTCTGTTGAATTTTGATCAATAAATAGAGGCCCTACAATATGGTTTCCGTGTTAGGAATCACACGTTAAAAGGTAAGACCTCGTTAATCCTTAGCTCGCACAAGTTTCGACTTCTGAGGGTTGTCGTTCGTAGGGGCGCGACAACTGGTTAACGGAAAAACAGATTTTAAACAGATTTTTTTAACGTTAATTTTTTCTAGATATTGGGTATGTATGTGTTTTCCGGAAAACGTGAGGGTATGGCAGATAAAAAGAAATATTTCTAGAAATATCGATATTAATGTATTTGTCTTCAGGAAATTATTAAATGTTCCGCCATTTTGTAGTAGGTAAAGATATTGACTTCATATTCGTCTTATTCGTATTCGTCGTGATGTATCACAATACCTTCCTTTCTATTTAATTTTCTCTTCCAGATGGCGCCCAATCGCCGTCTTAAAAATTTTATTTGTCAATTTTACTTCAAAATGAAGTATTCATGAATTAATTTCATTATCCAAAATATCAATTTTGAGTTGTCCAGTTCAAAAAATGAAAGGGTGGGGAAACATTTAAGAAATGCAGTGTATTTCAGAATAACATATAGGATACAATTCACAAAGGTATTGCGTAATTTTGGTCATAATATGTATTATAAAGATAAGTATCAAGTGAGTCGGAAAAATTCTTGCTCGCTGAGAGGTATCTTGGCGTGCGCTGCCTATACCGTTGAAGTTACATAAAGATAATGTACTGTAAAACTGTTTATCTTAAATAGTTCTAAATAAAAGTCCGCGAAAGCATATACCTAGCCTCTTATGTGGTAGCCACTATATGCCAAATACTGAGCCATAAATACAACTAAATTGAATACTTGAACAATTGAATACAATGAACATTTTAGAATATCTGTCAAATTTTTGTAAAAATTGATACAATTGTCGTTTTAAGTATCCAATAAAGATACAAGATAAACTTTGCCTAACTAAGTAATTTGGACGAATCGTTTAAAAGTTATCACGATAAGATTAACATGACGCAACGCATTAAGCCACTACGCGTCGGGAATCGTCTTACAGTAGTGTGCAGTCAATCAATAGGTACCCACTTATACAAAATACTGGCTGTTCCCCGCTATTTTACCCGCGATACGCTAAATGCACACACACCGATTTTGGACGGCCGATTTTATACCGGTCGTCCAAATTCCAATAGTAAACCACATGTGGGTACGGGACACACGCCGACGGTGATCGGCGTCGATCTCCGGTAAGCATGTGTGCCAGGTCCCGTTGCCACATGTCGTTCACTATTGGAATTTGGACGGCCGGTATAAAATTGGTCATCCAAAATCGGTGTGTGTGCAATTAGCCATAGGGTAATTGCCATAGTAATTAGCCATAGGGTAATTGCAACACACTGATTTAAGACGGCCAGAATAAAATCGGCCAATATTTTATTGGTAGCGGATGCTTGCACACTCACCGGATTTTTACCGGTCACCATATTAGCAAGCACTACCAAAACTAAGATAATACGTAGTAACTACAATTTCACCCAGCAGTCGGTACTGGAATGGTCGGTAAAAAACCGGTGAGCATGCAAGAGTGTATTTAGTCACGTACGCCACTTCTTCCCGGTACTGCCGGCGATACAGTGGCAGTGGACGGCTGCTCACCGGTATTTTACCGGCGACGATCACCGGTTGTCGTGTGTGCCAAGTCCCGTTCCCACATGTGGTTCACCATTGGAATTTGGACGACCGGTATAAAATCGTTTTGTGTGCAATTAGCGTTACCGTGGAAACCTACCTTATGTGTTATTTCTGGTCATGTTCTATCTATATACAAACTTAAATTTGAATCCGTTGAGCTGTATAGTCGTGAAAAAATAATAAATGTAAATACATTTATTATTACATACATTTATTATTACATCCATCCTCACAAACTTTACGCATTTATAAGTACGAGTAGGATCAATAGGATAACCAATGTATTTCATTCTACCCCTTTTAGTTTTCTTGCTGATGCTATTCAATATTGTATGAGTGGGTATCTATTGATTTACAAACACTCTTATATTAACGTACAGCCAAAGCTACTGAACTTGAAATATGCAGGTAGGTATATATTTTTCATCATATTCGGTATTACCGCTATTGCTTTTTTGTGATATCAAAATGTAAGATATGAGAAAATTGTATCCAACCTTACAGTTGTGTTTACTGAATGTAAAGAAATTTCGTATTCTGAATATTAACGTGTATTTTACAAGAATGCATGCGTTTTGTTAAATCAGGAAAAGAAATAGAATTCTAAAAAAAAAAAATTAAACGTAAACCAAAAATTTTCATTTACTTCTTCAACTTACCCATTTGAAAACAGGAATCGACATCGAAAATAATCTTCCGACCCAAATCTCTATGGGGAATTTTGTCTGAATCATAAAATTGAGTAGAGTTTTTTTGTATTGTAGGTCGCATTCAATCCAAGGCGTGTTATAAATTGCATCAGATATTTTTGAGCTCTGGAAAATTGAACTTTGTGTTATTAACTCATTTCGACAAAGTGTCGGTTCAATGGTTGATGAAAATTTTGTCTCAATTCAATATTAACATTATGTATTCGATGGTATCTTCGATTCGATGATGATAATCTCCAAAACATGTGTTCTGAAAAAAATGCAAAAACACGTTTTTGTAATACAACAACCTCATAACCTCAACTGTCATGCCTCTTCCCCCACCCATCGGTGACTATCACCCATACAATTTCAATAGGGAAAGTAGTAAGTGTGACACAGCGTTAAAAAATAATTTCATAAGGAAGTCGGGCCATGTCAATTTTTGCTACCCAACTTTCGATTTTGTTGCCTTCTTGCGAAAAAAAAAACTGTTCCGTATTTCAAATTATGATACTTCATTCGCAAGTTGATTTGACATAAATTCGATGACAATGCATTATGGAATTTTTCTAGGAGAAAAACAAGATGGCGGCTTCACAATGGCGGACAATATTTGCAATTATGGTCCGATTTAATTCATTATTGATAAGTGGTGGTTTTCAGGGTCGAAAATTATGAATTGTTTCTCAATGCAGAAAATAAAGATGGTGGCTCCAAAATAGCGGACGAAATTCGTAATTATGGTTCGATGTAACCCGACACCGAAAACGAATTCTTCAAAACACATGTGTTGTGAATATAATGCAAAAACACGTCAATTTTAAATCCAAGGGGGACAAATCCCATCGTTACCTCAACTATCATACTTCTCTCCCCACCCCTTGCTCACTCATACAATTTGGTTAGGGAAAGTACTAAGTGTGACTTACATAATCCAAATATCGCAAACTACTTTAATTCACAGTAGATGCTTTAAATGTTCGCCATGAACTGCCATAAATGAGTATAAATTATTCTCGAAAAGCCGTTTGACGTTTTTGAATATTTCTGAAGTTATTTGATGGCATTCGTAACTTTGCAATAACAATTAATAATAATAATAATAATAATGGCTTTTATTGATGGTTCCATACAATTATAACCAATCAAATGGCAGGATTCAATATCTGCGTATGATAAATCATCGCAGAGATTGCTCTTCCATCCAACCGACTAACTACGCCTATGTATTGGTATAATAAAACACCTTTTCTTTCAGTACTCCTTCATGTCAGTTTCTTGACAGTAGTACGTCAGTTACATTAATGAGTGAGTTACATTATATTCAGGATAGGGTATAAATAATTGAATATTATTTCAAAAATAATGAATGTGCCAATAAAGCCAGTGGAATTTTCAATGAGCAACACCCAAACAAAAACGTACATCGTAAAAACGTTTTGGAACTAATTTAAAAATTTTGATAAACGGGATATATGTGGCAAATAAAACACGTCATAATGAAAACCCAGTAAGAAACGAAGCAGTGGAGGTACCAGTTTTAGGACAGGTTGCTGCGGATCCAACTTTTGGTACACAAAATCTTGCCGAATTACCTGAGTAAGTCGACGTACTGTCGGGCGAATTTTAAAAGCTCACAAATTCCATCCATACAAAATTGAACTGGTTCATGTGTGAACACGTTCATGTGTGAACGTGCTATACAAGATCCAAATTTCGTTTTCAATATTTTGTTTTTCGGATGAATGCAGTTATTATCTCAACGGGATTGTCAATTGACATAATTATTGGTACTAGTCAGATTGCAATCCAAGAGTGACTCACCAAGTACATACGCAATCCCCACAAAAATTTAATGTTTGGGCTGGAATATTTGGCGATCTTATTATTGATCCATTTTTTCTATCAGGTAATTTGACTGAGGATATGTATTTGGAATTACTCGAAGGTACCGTTGATCCAACGTTAACGGACATAATAGAAAACGATAACCGATACCTTGAGGATCATCTAATATTCCAGCAGAACGGAGCGCCTCCACATCTTGCTGTAGCGATTCACAGACACCTGATTGGACGAAGAGGATGCATTGAATGACCCCCAGATCTCCAGATGTATCCCCCTTAGATCACTTTTTGCGGGGTCATTTGAAAAGTCAGCTCTACGTCACTCAGCCAGGTTTGTTAGCAGAGTCACGTCAAAGTATTATTACCGAATGTCGTTAAATAACCCCAGACATGCTCTAAAACGTCAGACGTTTTGAGACGAACTTTTACTCATGTATGGCAGTGAATGGAGAACACTTCGAGCATCTTCTATGAATCAATGTAGTTTGGAATAATCTTAATTAAAATTTTGCACAATTTTCCAAATTTCGAATTATGTTATTTTTTCACTTTTAGTTCTTTTTTTGTGAATTGCTCACATTATCTTTCAAATAAAATGTGAATTGAAAAAAGAAACAGTTGTTTTTCCTGCAATAGAGCGCTAAAATGAAAAGTTAAGTAGCGAAGACTCACATGTCTGAATTCCTTATGGAATTACCTTTTCAATGCTGTGGTAGTTATGCCCGATGAATGTCAGGCATAACCACCACTGGATAGATATATCGACATTACTGCTTGAGCTATTCGCAGACAGATGACGCTGTACGTAATCTCCTTGATATATTGACATTATTGCTTGATCTATTCACGGGCAGAGGGCACTGTACGTAACCTCCTTGATATAATTCGAACTCACTTCACATGTATTTCTTCATTTGAAAAAAATATTTTTATTTGTAACCCTCCTTTGCGCGCAAGCTGCCTTGAGCTTGGTAATTGATTTTCATGCTTTCTCTCCGGAATTGGAAAATATCAAAGATCATTTTTCTAAACAATATACGGCTGGTTGATCCCAAAGTTGAGATAAAATATATATAGTTTAAAAAGACTGAAAAACTCGCTTTTATAGCATACGAAACTAAAAAATAAATATAGTTTATAAAACTACAAAAATACGCTTTTAAAGAACATCGAACTAAAAAGTTAAACTTTTTTTAAATAAACTTAAAACAATAACGAACGAAAAACTAGTATTATTGTGAAAAAAACGTGGGCTCTTTGTGCCATATTTTCTGTATACCAAGCATCCTTCGCTTTTTTCACAATGATAATAGTAGTTTTCGTTCGTTATAGGTTTAGGCTTATTAATTTTTTTAAACTTTTTAGTGCGATGTTCTTCAATAGCGTGTTTTTTAGTTTTTCAAACTATATTTATTAGCTCTTACACAGAGTTCGATTCAGAGTCAATCATCTCAACGTTGGCCACACAGAAAAGCAGATGAACAAGTATTCAGAAAAGTGTTGTTCAAAGCCATAAACTATTTTGTCAATGAAGTAAAATTTGTTCACTATCGATATTTCAGACATTCAACAATCAGTATTTAAAAGCTTTGGAAAAATTACCTTGTGAATATTATCGTTTCCAAACCAACAATATATGAACTGTTCGATAAGTACAGCTGCAACGAAAGAGACCACCATGAAAAATTCGATTGTCTTGATTGGAACCTGGAAAAAACTAAATTTTGGAAATATTCGAAAAAACTCGAAGTAACTAAAAAATATATTATATTTGTTATATGATAAAAATAGTAGTATCATCAAAATGTCACACATAGTAGTGATTCCAAAATATTGTTTTGCCAGTATTGAAAAAAATTCAGTTTTTGTTTGGATAGACTGAAATTTAACTTCATAAGGACAGCAATATTCTCATGACATGTTTCCTTTTGTTTGACATGAATACGAAGAATGTTTATCGAGGTACAACTTCAATTCTTTTGTGGGAAGACCTGTGGATTGTTTAAAGATTACAATAGCCATGCTCAATTTCATGATGAATTGTGCAAATGAAACAATAAAAATCAACATCAAGGTAACTGCTACTGTACCAGGTAATTGTTAACCAATAATGTTCTTGGCAAATCAGTGGTGAGGTGCTCCACTATAGTTATTTCAACATATGTTGATTCGTGTTTTTCCTGGGGAGAAGAATTTATTACTTTTTTCGGTAATCAAGAATGTTTATTTTGAAAGGCGATCGTTTTTTTTAAGGTATTTTTGGTGGCGAGATGCTCTATTATAGAGTTATTTCAGCATATGTTGACTCGTGTATTTCCTCAGGATAAGAATTTTTTTTTCTACTTAATATTCTGTTGTACTCAACTCTAGAGATTTTTCTCTCAATCTGTGTTTGGTGAACTTCTGTTTCATAAATTTCAAATATTTTCAACAGTTTTAATGCAAATAATTGTTTTTCGCCAGTATTGTTTTTCTGAAAAAGTCACCCAGACGTCTCAACTTTGGTTTCAGTTTCCATGATCATTTTGAACAAACCTTCGGATAATGTCTCATTTATCAGCAGAGCGCTTTTCAATAGCATCTCGAATTGCTTTATGCCATTTGTAAATGTTTGTACTCCATTCTGTTCCATATTTTTTGTGTGGATGCTTCATATAGATAGGTCAAATTGATGGGTATTTATAAATTATGCGGATACCATGTATGGCTTCTGCTGATGACACCGTGCATTTGTATTTCTTTTGGCAACCAAGTGTTGTTCACCCTTACACTTGGCTGCACCATACTGATAATAGGCCTAAAGCCTGGAATTTTAGTAGGAAACACATTATTCGTTGCTTTATGCAATCTGACAAAAGCACTATATTGCGCATTCCATTCTATTCTACTCAAAAAATTAAACGACCATGATATAAGAGGAACCTTTCTGTCTCTTTTCTCATCATAACTGACAGATACCGATATGTGACACTTCATTCGAACAATGTGTGCGACTTAGAGACAGCTACATGTAGAGATTTCCAAGGCTCAATTTAGACCCTCTTCCATTCATAATCTATGTAATTTATCTCTTCTTATACATGTCACCTCATAATTATTTTGCTCTCACAGATGACGATTACGTGGGCGATACAAATCAAATTCAATTGGATGTATCATATGTGAGCTTATGATTTTGACTATTATTTGTATCAAATTGAAAAGGTATATTTTTAGGAAAGATTAATTTTTTGATAAGAAAGTTTTTGGCCTTCTATTCTCCATCTTGATAAAAAAAATGTGGGAATTTTCCACAAAAAGGAAAATACACTCTTTTCAAAGATGTGTAGATCATGCAAAATTGTATCTTTCAGACACAAACTGAAAGAAAAATTTCTTTCGAAACAGCTATTTTCATATATAAACATTCAATTACACGAAAGAAAATTCACAGGATTCCTAGACAATATAATTAACAGAACCCTGTTACACTGCTAGACATCCGATCTACACATCTTTGTAGAGAGTTAATTTTTGGAATTGATTGATTTTTCACTTCTTTGAAAAATTCTCACATTTTTTGTATCAAGATAAAAAAGTAGAAGGTCGATAACTTTCTTTTTCAATTATTTGTTTCGTTTTATACATCTAAGAGAATAATAGAATTTAATATCTCTATCTAATAACTGAAATCACAAATGTGCGGCTGCATTCTACTGATGACTCCGTTCATTTGTTGTTCTTTTGGCAAGCAAGGTTTGACCATCTATGCATTTGGCTGCACCATACTGATGATGGGCCAAAAGCCCAAAAAAAATATGACAACATTGCTATATTCTAAACCGTAACAGATAAGAAGACGATTGAATAAGATAGACGGTAATTGTCATCGGAAACAATACAATGATCGAAGAAAATTCACGGGGACTCTCACCCTTCTCGGGTTATACGGGGAAAACCAAAAATGCTGTTTTTCGTTTTTTACTTGATTTCAATTTTCATTACAATTATAGTGATCGTTTCGGATGTTATTATTGCTATCATTTCCTTTTCTGCTCATCAAAACACATATAATATATTTTTGTTGTAGATATGTATCAGGTAATCATGAAAGGTTTTCTAATTCGATGTTCATTGTATAAAACGCTCAGAGCAATGAAAAAAATATGACTAGGTATCTAAAAATAAAAAAAACTCTCCAAAAACTCTACGGTACATAGAAAGACGTGAAAATTGCTATTGTGTTTTTATTTAACTCAGCCAACTAATTTCCAGGGTCGTAATTTAAAAGGGAATAATTTACCCAATTATGTACGAATATTACCGAAACAATCCAAAATATAAAATAAAATTCAATTTCTCAGTATGAAGTGAACGTCTACGATCCAAAAACTACAACAAAAAATGCAAGTCCGCATTTAAAAATTCAAAGATGGGGGTAGCCCAAGTCAGATGACACCCTATATGAAAGTATCATGGATATATCAAGTGCCAATAACAAAATGTAGACAGATTTTCAATATGTCTGCGACTAAAAAAATATTTTTTGGATTATTTTGGTTTTTCCTGTATATATCCAACCAAAAGAGGTATTTACAGGAACGAATAGCCCTGTATATCATTTCATTTACCATCTCAAACGCGTAGGATTTGCTTGGTTTCTATGGCAGGAAAAATGAATGCATTGTTGATACCTGTTGAGAACTGTCAAACGTTTATGAACTTATCAAGATGTATTCAAATGATGAAAGAATTAATAGGCTATTAAGTTATGCAAAATCAAATAGAAATCCTCTTATGGCAAGGAATATGTATGTTCAGCTATATCCGAATCGTTGTATTGCGAACATCCAAATGTTCAGACGATTAGAAAAAAAAATTGTGGGACTATGGTGCATTTGAAAGAAAAAAAAAACAAGAAGTGTGGGGAATCAAATAAATGATATGGGTAAGCAAATATTACCACATTTACACAGTGAAATGTAATTCAGGATTGGCCAGTTACAAAAATTATGCTAATCAAGATTGTTCTTTTCGAAAAATTGTGGTCCACGAAATGGGGATTTCTGTAAAATCCACCAGAACTATTTTGAAAAAGAACAAATATAAATACTACAGGATACGCAAAGTTCAGCGCCTCAATGAAAGGTATTCTGGAAGATAAGTACGATTTGCGAAGTGGTTAAGATGTTGAAATAGGGAAGTTGGAAATATTTGTAAAAAAAATAATATGTATAGACGAATCTAAATTCACCATTAATGATTGGTTTAACAGAAATATCCATTATAGATGGAATAAGAAAGGTTTGGAATAAATGTTTGATTGGGAAATCTGGGAACAAACACCCTTTGCCCTTTCTTTTACGAAGATCATTTGAATACTGAAATGTATCATCATTTTCTATTCATTGAATTCGATGACTACTTAAATGAATTGCCACTGAATATCCGCCATGAAATATAACATTTTCAACAGGACGGCGCTCCTCCACATATTGCAGCATTAGTAAGGGAACATTTAGATGCAATATTTCCAAGATAATGGATTGGAAACAATGGACCAATTAACTGGCCAGCTCAATGCACATATTTAACTTCTTTAGATTTTTTTGTCTGGGGATACATAAAGAATACCAAGAACATATATCGACCACCTCAAATAAAACATAAAAGATGCATATATTAGTATTACACTTATCATGATAGAAAATTGCTACAGAAATTGTCTGGACCGACAACTTGAGTGCATTCAACAAAGAGGTCGTCAATTCGAGAATTAATTGTAGATTGCCATATAGCTTAAATTTTCCCTATTGGTTTAATTTTTCCCAAAAATTCATGATAAAATAAATTGTTTTTCTGTTTGGTTGTTGTCACCGATGATGATGGTTATTTCAAATGGAACGCTATAAAAATATCAAATATGATAAACCCTTGGATTGTGAATTCATTGCTTCATTATTATCTGTAATAAAAAGACGGGTCCGTATTTAAAAATAAGTTGAAGGTGGCCGTGTTGATACGAAACTTTTCATCGAATATTTATTATTTCATTATTTTCCAAAGAAATATGATTATAAATGACAAAATACATTCATGGTTCGATAAAAAATAACCTTTAAGGGATAACTCCAAAGATTAGACGATCAATCTACTTTATACAAAGTACCTTGCACTTGTTTTCGTTCAAAATTGAAAAACATCTACAGTATGACACATTTACGATGAAGACACCTCTGTATTTTAGTCATTTTTGTGAGTAGAGGTTTGATTTTTGGTACATTCGTAGACACCTTCATGGGCCGCACTTTTCACAATACTCAGTTCGAGTAGGTAGCAACCTCAAACCCAGCCTACAGCTATCCCGCGAAATGGGCAAATTCTCGATATATTGTTCGCGTTATTGATACCAAAACAAGTTATTTGAAATAGTTGCTTTGAAATCAATTTTGACCCAAAATACCGAATTTCAACCCAAAATTTTAAATTTGAATTATTTTGTAATTTTCATTCACGAAAAAAAATTCAAATAATAAGGTAGTTTGGTGATGTGCTAGAAGTAGCAGACAACTTGCTCAAGAATTCGACAGAAGACATCTGCAATGAAATCGAATTCGACTTGAAATATGAAACGGCAGCCTCCGTTGATGAACTTTTTACTTAACCTCATGATAACGAATTCATTAATTTTGTAACCTTTAAAAAAAATCTTAAAATTTTTTATTTTTTTTCGTTAATCAGCTGTCGCCCCCAGTTCGCCAGAACTCTCAGAAGTTGAGAAACTTGTGCGAGCTAAGGACTAACCATTAATTGAAAATCGGACTCAAATATGAAAATGAAAAAAAATCGAATGTTGCGTTGAAATTCGGTATCTAGAGTCAAAATCGATTTTTAAGCAACTTTTCCAAATAACTTATTTTGATATCAACACGAGAATATACACTTTTCGCGGGAACCCAGTAGGCTAGGTTTAAGGCTGTCACTCGGGTTAAGTATTGCGAAAAGTGCGGCCCATGAATGGGCCCATGAAAAGGACTATATACACTATTTTGTTTAAAAACGTTGTTAAATTGAAAAGAGAAATGAAAATTTCTATGTTTTTTACTTTTAATTGCAACTAATGTTACTGCAGTTTCTTTCTATATGGACATTTTCAAACTTACACAATAAACTTTGTTAGTTGTATTGTAATAAACTTTGTTTGTTGTATTGTGTAAGTTTGAAAATGTCCATATAGGACGAAACTGAAGTAACATTAGTTACAATCAAAAGTGGTAAAAAATATAGAAATTTTAATTTCTCTTTCCATTATGATCTCCTACCACGTAGTAACGGCTACATCCATCAATTTATTGTTAAAATGTTATCTCTATTGTTATATTTTATCTATTAGATATGTGAACTTAGTGTTGCTCAAAATGTGTTTCTAGGTATTTGTGGTTTTGAATTGTTTCTTTTCTTTTATTCTTTGAAGTGCTTTACATACCAGATTTTTCAACAAGCTTTGTCAATAAGATTGTATTTTATTGGACAATGAAGTACGTGTCTATAGAAACAATAAATCCACACCAATACTCAGCATAAATCAAAGACAATATTTTCTCATAGAATGTACCGCTTATATTTTTAAACTTAATACACTGAATGATACATTTTCACGGCATGTGGTTTGTCTAATCAGATAATGGTAATGCCAATGGTAGCCATTTCTGTTTTTTCAATTTATAAGATATGCGTTGCCCTGAATTGCAATTTATCATCATCCAGTAATTTTTTAAATGTTACCTTCAATATAATATCAACATCTCGAGTGAAGACTTAATAATGCAACTGAGTATCATCAGGATGAAAATGAAATGTATAAAAAAGAAAAACAGTTATGATTTCAATATCCACCTTTGGGGACAACACTGGATATCTGTATAAGATGTGATATGTCGTATTGGAGAGATAACTTTGAAAAAAAGATACTTCTCCAGGTGTCGAACCGATATACTAGAGTTTACTTTGTTGATAAGAAATTGTGAATCAGGGTGTCGAATGCCTCAAATAATCTAATAACAATATTGTTATTTATTTTATTCATTTATTTTGCCTAATGAAGACAGTTAAGTAGTTTCCCAGCTATGTTGTTTTCTGAATCCAGAGTGTACCACTGGAAGTGAATGGAATCTCATTACATAATCTCTCGATTGTGAATCAATTTGTTTTTCGAGCAGTGCTGAGAATTGTAATAAGGAAACTGACGCCACTTAGATATCTACGCGGCGTAGTTGAAAAACTGGTTGATCGTATTATAATAATAATAATACTATGCTTTATTGCCCAAAAAACCATAGGTCTTATTGACAAAGCTGCAAATATTATGAAACAACTAGTGCCCATTGGATAATATGCTTGTAAACACAGGAATATCAGCTAACTAATATAAGAGAAAATGACTTATATACACAATATAAGGCACAGCATATAGTACACATCTATACATTAACTAATATATCAAGCACCTACAAATACACATGTAGACTAGACAAGATATCAAACAATATAGAATTTGTTGAAATTATTAAAAATATGATCAGTATAAGATACTTTGTCAAGAAAGAAAATATAGAAATTATATAAAAAAAAATAAAAATTATAAAAAGTTAATCTACGTTAGAAAAGTTACAAAAAGTGTCTCCATAAAACTCTTCTAAATCATAATAGGGTCTACCACACAATAAGTCTTTTAGTGTTTTTCGAAATTTCCCGTTATCATCTATAAT
>WOGP01002484.1:0-16669 GCA_015342065.1 Leptinotarsa undecemlineata | reverse complement strand
AATAATCAAGAGTCATCTCAGCCATAGTGTAAGGGTCATCTAATCCTTACATTCCAGCTCTATCTAAAATTTTCGGAAAATTTGTTCACACTCTAATGTATGTTTATTTCATTTCAAAAAATTTACTTCCTGATTGTCGGTGTGATTTTAGAGCTGGAAGAAATACTGAAACATCTTTAGCAATTGTAAGGACTAATATTTCAACTGCCTATGATCCAGGTTTGAGTAGTGATTTGGCGTTACTTGATTTTTCCGAAGCTTTTGATACCATTAGTCATGAACTGCTTTGTGCTGAATTGTGATATTATGGCTTTGATAATAAATCAGCGTTTTTAATGTGGAATTATTTTCTCAGACGTTCTCAGAAAATATTGGTTAACGATTCGTACTCATCCAAACTTGATATTTTTTCAGTTGTCCCACAGGGGTCTATACTGGGCTCATTACTTTTCATTATATATACTGCTGATATTTTGAATGAAATAGAACTTTGTATAGTTCAAGCTTTTGCAGATGATACACAGCTTTATCTCAGTTTTCGTACTGAAAATTTCGAGACTACAGAAGAAATCATGAACAATGAATTGAATAAAATCAAGAAATTATCAGAAGAACACAACTTGAAACTCAATTCTGAAGAATCCAAAGTATTATACTTCGGTAGTAAAAATAATATGAACTTTTTGAAGAATAGTTTTAATCTTCAAATTGATAATACTCCACTGGAAATCTGTGACTCAGCCAGAAATCTCAGTTTTGTATTAGATACAGACATGCGTTTTTCTCAGCACATAAAAAATCTTATTGGTAAATCTTTCTCATCCCTGAAACTTATTTAATATATAACAAAATAAAGCAAACGTGTGAATCACTTGTCCTGAGTCACTTCAACTATTGTGATTTTCTTTATGGACCATGCCTGACAAAAGTCGACAAGGATAAAATACAAAGAGTGCAAAATAGCTGCGCAAGACTGATTTATGGTATTAGAAAATATGAACATATTTCACATAAAATTGTAGAATGCAACTGGCTCAATATGTACAATAGAAGGCAGCTTCACATGGGTACCCTTACTTACATACTTTTAAATGATCCTAACCCGCCTGCATTGATCAATTTCCTCGATTCAAAATACATTCACAAAATATCAGATACACAAATCTACCTTGAGCATGCCTCAGCACAAAACTGCATATTTTCAAAGGTGTTTTGTCTTCAATGCCATCCAAATGTACAATACTCTGCCTGATGAATTCAAATTATATAATATAAATAAGTTCAAATATAAATTGAAGCAGTATTTTCTTGGTAAGCAGGCATATTAATTACTTCATTCACAGCTCATAGTCCATTTCAATTTATCATGAATTTATAGTTAGCTATGTATGCACCCATAATTTAATTTACGAGTTATAATTTATTTCATGTTATTTAAACAATTTACATTTTGCCAGACAATTTGTTAGTATATATATATATAGTTTTTTTTCTTTTTGTGCCGTGTCCCTCTGTTGGTTAAGTAGAATAGCTTTGTGCTAGACTTCGCCAACAGTCTATGAATGACCCAATTATGTACTGTTTTCGAATGACAATAAAAGGCGTTCATTATTATTAATATTATACACGAAATGAAAATTTAAAATTCCAAACCAAGTTAATTCACGACGATTCAATTGTTGGTATCCAAACTCGTCTTCGGGCGATAACTGGACTTATTCCTCAGAGATCTGATTATTTATAGGTCAATCGAGTACTTTCCCCATCTCCTCTTCATCGGTTTTAGCGGAAACTGATTGTTTGGCAGGAGTTGGTCGTGCTCCGTTCGATTAGAGGTTTCCATATGTTACGTATCTCTACGTTAGCTTGACTATATGAGTTGTTGGACAACATATATGCGGCATCTTTGAATTTTCTCCTAAACCAGTGTTTCTCTCTGTGTGTGTTTCTTGTTTTCAGCAATGCGAACTTTCAATGGCCTCCCAGTTTCACCGATGTATGATTCTCCGCACTCGCAGGGTATCCGGTAATTGCAATTCTTGGAATCGCAGTCCGCGTTTGGTGGCCTGGTTTTCGTGAGGCAGCTACGAATAGTGTTCCCAGATCTGAAACAGGTTATGATGTTATACTTGGACCCAAACCTTGCTATCCAGTACAACCAGTACAAGTACTGGTACGTTTCTCAATCAGACTCGGGGCTTCTTGTGGGCTTCTTCAATGGCCAGAGTTTCAAACCACTCCATATGTATATTGGCTATAACCGGTGAAAGTTGCGATCCGTTTGGCAGTCCCTCATCTTGCGTAAAAAATTCGTCCTTCAGTTAAAAGTAGCAATTTCGTACACAGCATCCTAGTAAATCCATCTTCTGATAGCTTCCTTTGTATGATTTGAGGTGCTTCTTTGATGGAGTCTTTGGTGTTGAGACTTTCCACGTCAAACCACTTTCAAACAAAAATGATACATAATATCGTGAACTGCAGTAAATGCCATAATAATATGCTGCTTTTTTAAAGTTTCTTGGGTATATATCCTTCCAACAATCTAAAAAATGAATGAGCTGAGATGTATCAATACAGTAAAACGCAGTTTGAAGAAAGAGCTCCCAATGATATTGGAAGAAACAGTGACGCAGCACACAATCAATGAATACCAACAACGCTCGTAACTAACTTCATACCTTATGTTCTCGATTTCTCCGGGTACTATACATCGAGAACATGAACTAAACTTGGAAATGCGATTGAAAAGCTATATAGGCAAAACTTGGAACATCGTAAATACGTAAAGAGAATACAGATAAAAGGATCTAGGTAATGGCGCATATTTTAGTTTTTTTGAGGACAGAACACAAACACTACAGGAACATCCTTAAAGCGATTCACATTAGATTTGAATCGCTAGAGATTGAATCCATTCAGAAAAACGTTCTCAAGAAGTTTATTCCACATGGATGCAGTTCTCCAAATGAAAGAGTTCTAGAACAGTAAAGTTCGAGATGTACAGTCCGTCGCGTATTTCTGATATGTAGCACTCTTGATGGAATCAAATGTGCCAAGTCACTAGAAAACTTCCTGTGAAAGTATCTATAGAAGAATGGGATATCTCCAACCAGGAGTTTGGCTCTTCTCTGGATGGAATCCAACAGCTCTAGGTTATGGTTAGGGGCGAAGCTCCATACATGAGAATAATACTCCAATGAAGGAACTGAGCTTTATAAAGCATTAAATGTTGCTGAGATGTGTATAGTTTTCTGATTCAGAAGAGTGCTCCATGCTTTTAAG
The DNA here is from genome assembly GCA_015342065.1 of Leptinotarsa undecemlineata. NCBI lineage: Eukaryota > Metazoa > Arthropoda > Insecta > Coleoptera > Chrysomelidae > Leptinotarsa > Leptinotarsa undecemlineata. The sequence continues at coordinate 13,387 of WOGP01002484.1, read as the reverse complement.
AAGGAGCCTGTGCAATTCCAGCGATTGTGATTGTGCCAAGACATATTGATGTCCATTTTAACCTCAACAAACTTTTTTAGACATTTATCTTTTTGGAGAAAACCAATGACTGGTTTATGGTATTGAATTGAACCTGGTTACTTTCGCCCCAGTTCGAAATAACCTCCAGATTCTCATTAAGATATGCAATCTCTTGCTGCCGGTAAAGATGTACATCCACAGTCGATGTCCTAGAATCCAAATGGAAGGACGAGACGAGTATGTTCTCGTCAGCAAAGCAATATATTGGATTCTTCGTTTTATCTAATAACTCGATGAGATACAATAAAGAGAGGGTTGGAGACAATTGGACAATATCTATCTCTAGAGACCACCAAATTTCAGCAAGCAACAAGTATGTTTCAAATCGCTCTGTTGGAATGGGTATTTCGTGGTTGCCGCTGCAAAGGCGATTAGTTTGAAACAAAAATATGAACATAAACTGAGTTCTCAGAAAACATTCTTTGAGTAGAGTTCACAAGCAATTTTTTTGGGTATTGAGCAACATTGTATAATATTTCGCAGGTACCACATAATTTCTGATTGATATTTGTTTATTGAACTTGCACGTGGGCCACAATTTGTCTTTCTGGTTGTTTTATTTTTTGCTAAATTAAGTAACTCAATGTCATACAATTCGCAAAAAATGAATCATTGAAAATTGTTGGAGTGAAGATCAGAAAGATCAGTTTAATCTTCCTGTTGAAGATGATCACTTAGTGATCGAAACACGTTGGGATAAAACACCAGTATTTGGGATAAAACACGGGTATTTATTATGAATGGAGAAAAAAGGATGGGTGAATTGTTTAGCAAAAGTGATAGTCAGTATTGTAGATAAATTCAATTGAAGTTTTCAATGCATAACATATAATCATATAGTAGGCGTAAGTTGTGCCCCACAAATGATTTTATAAAATTGGAGGAGAGAAAAAGAAAAGTGTTCAATAATGTTTTTTAAACTAGGTCAGGATGTAAAACAATCTATATGGTTTTTATTTGCATATATGGTTTTTATTTGCATACTTATTTTCTGTTTTTTCCTTCTTTCTAATAAAACTTTTCAAGTTCTTGTGAATCATTCAAGTAGTATGTGTTTGTATGTTCATTGTGAATGTTTTGATCATGGTTTTATTCGTATTTTAATGCGTCGTATTGTCAATTTGTTTTTTTTATGTTTTTAGCAGTTTGTTATTTCAACTTTGGACTATCGAGTAGTTTCTGGTGAGTCCATATTCCCCAAACTCCTGTAAACAGCTGAAGTTAAATGAAGATGAATTTTCCATAATCCACTGTTTTCTCTATCTCTCTATCTCTAAGACAGCTATCGGTTCTAACATTTCTGAAATTTCATACAGATCTTAATGATAATATAACTAACAATTAACATTGCAACAACGAATAAACATGAATGAATCATTTTTGTATATTTTTCATTCCATTCTATTGATAATTTTAAAAAATCAATACAAACTAAATGTCAAATCAGAAATAATGATAATTTCATGCAGTACGGAAGTGAAGTTTTCCCCGTTTCAATTTTAAAACGGGAAAAAAATATCAAGATTGAACAAAATTCACGTGAAAATGAATCAATTATAGTATTTTTTGTAGAAAAGGCAATGATCTTGCATCCCTCATGGGCAAAAGGGTACGAACAACTGTTTAATAGAAAAAGAGTCTTGTGATACCTCATTTGACAGGTCTTCCAATTACCTATCCAATACTGGTTGATTTATGGTAATTTGACCAGCCATAAGTAATTGGTAGTTCTTTATTTTCTTCATGACTTTGCATCAAAATCGTTTTTTCCTGAAACTTCTAATTACTTTTCTATGAAGACAACTTTTTGAAAATATTTGGTTTCATAAGAATATACAAAACGATTCAATAGCTATGTCATAAATAATACGCTAAAGTAAATTTCCATAATTTCAAACTATATCATTGAAAAATTTCCCCTGCTCACAAAATATTTAGAATGATTATTATTTGATAATAGCATTATAAGAGAATAGAATATTCAATCGAATCTTCATTGAAAATAGGGATGGTTGATTGGATTAATATTTTGGCATTATTTATGACATACCTGTTGAACCACTTGATATATATTAATACGATTATAATTTTATCGAAGGTAATTCTCTAACGGATTCCAAATATTCGAAACAATATATGATGTTATATATAATTCAGAAAGTCCGAATGCAATTATTCTATGTAAAATATTCTTTGATATCTTCTCTTTATTATTTCACTTGGAAATTAATATTTCATCTCTTGTAACTTTCTGAAAACTTCCGTAAGTTATCCTACAATCCTGTTCTGAAAGGAAACTGAAATGAAAGGCAATGTTTATGAAACTCAGTATTTTTTTAAATATAATATTTAATGAATATTTCATCCCAGTTGATGTTTCAACTCCTTTCGGGTTACTCAAATGAAAAAACTGCACTTTCTTTTGCAGAACAATTCAGATTATTTGAAATTCATTAATTTTGATAGTTTCCATTTTCATTATAGATAACCCCGGTCCAAACATTTTGTTTTCGCTTGACAGTCATTAAAATGATTAACGCAGGGTACGTATTAAACAAATTCTATCATTTTACGTCAAAAGTGAGATATAACGAGTCCTCATAGTCCTGATAAGATTCCACTTCTCTCTTACACATTTTTCTCTCAGCTATGGTACCGTTCTCTGGAGAAATTACACAGGTTTTGCAAATATTTTCAGTATGCGAAAGACAGTTTTACTAATAATAAAATAATTGTTATCTCAGATGTACATAACTGTAACACAAAATGATAATACCATCCAAACAGATCGATTTTGATGAATTGATGGATGTAGGCGTTATACATGGTAGGAGAGCATAATGAAGAAAACAGAATTGAAACTTTCTATGTTTTTACCACTTTTATTTGTAACTAACGTTACTGCAGTTTCGTCCTATACGGACATTTTCAAACTTATACATTGAACTAACAATGGTTTATTACATTAGCCTTTATATAGCACTCCTGTAGGTAATAGAGGTACTTGGATTGATTGAGTACCTGAATTTACAATTTACAATGCGGACGTGCTGATTTGAAAACCTGCGAGTAAACTAAATCGATTTGATCATTTAACAGGTTGCACCCGCAATGTTTATGCTTACGAATTTCCAAAAGATACTAAATAATTGAATTTGTAACCCTTCCTTGCATAGTGCAAAATTTCCGTATCGTTTAGATTCGGAAACTTGTGGTTGCATGCCCAGGAATGGTTTGAAAACGTTGAATCATTTTTCCTAGTCTGAAGGACCTTTCATGTTCATAGTCTCCTGTAGAATATAATACTTTTAGACAATCCAAGTGTGGAAAAAATTATAAACAATGAAATAACTTCGAATGATGAAAAAGTTCCTGATCTGTTTGGAGATCATCTTTCTAGTATATACCTGGAAAAAGCTAAAACATCATTTACAACCATGCAACTTCAGAAACGAAAACTTCAATGGAATCGATGAGATTTATAGGAAACTATTGATTGAAAGTCGCTCTATTATATCTAACCACTCAGCCATATCCTAATTGCTTCCATACGAGGATGGTTGGAAAATTTTCCGACCTATCGAAGATACAAGACATTTTTTCTCTTTTTTTTTTAATTTTTAAGTTTAGACTCCTTCTAACTCTACACAGTTCTTCCTGCGATGCTCCCATCTCTGAAACTCTTCCAAATAGTACTCTACGTTTTTCTCTGTCTTCCCAGCGCAATTTTCAGATGAGGAAATAAAAAGTCTCTTGGAGCTAGAAATGGTAAATAAACCGGATGTCAAGCAGTTCAAACCATAGTTCATGGATTTTTACTATGGCAACCAATAAGGTGTGAGTTCTGCCTTCAGCTTGTAAAGTAATGATGCGTAGTATGCGTCGTTCACCGGGTTAGCTAGTTGTTTATATAGTTTCTTCTAACCGCAGAACTAATATGATATATTTTAAAGTATTTCATCAGTTCGGACTTCCATTGTCTAATATAATATAAATGGATTTGAAATCCCCAGTCATCACCCGAAGACGATTGTGGATACTAACAATCGAAACGTCGTGACGTTACTGGGTTTGGAATCTTTTAATTTTTATTTTTTTTTATAATATTTTTTTATTTTCAGATTTCATTAATATTTCAATTTTTAATTTTTTTGTTGCTGCTTGTTTTGTTGCAGTTTTTTTTGTTTGATGAAATTGTTATTTTCGATTAATCTTTTAAATTTTTTTTTCAGAGATTTCAAATCAATTTATATTATATTAGACATTGGAAATCCGAACTGATGAAATACACCACAAAACATTGTCAACCACCTTCAAACATATTTTAAAGTGTTTATGTTGTCCAATATATACATGACGTCGCTTCATATTTGACTTGCTCAAAACATATTTATGTATATAGTGCATTTCTTTAATACTCCCTCCTTTTATTTTTTGAACGGGTAAACTCAAAAAATTGTAATTTGGGGAATTGAAATTATTGCATGAATACTTTATCATGAAGTGAAATTGACAGATGCAACTTCCAAGATGGCGATTTGGCGTTATCTATGGAAAAAATTAAATGGGAAGGGTGGTCTTGTGACACATCTTTTTGAAGCTCCTGACAAATGCTTCACAACCCTAGAATATAATGTCAATATCTTCAACTACTACAAAATGACGGAACTTTCAATAACTTTCTGAACACATTGAAATTTAACTACATAATATAACACAGGTACGTGAATATCTCTACAAATGTTTATTATTCTCTGCCGCATATCCAATATCGAAGCAGGTTCAGTTTCGCACACCTTTTGCCTCAAACAGCTTCATAAAAGAAGTCCAAAGGTGTCAAAAATCTAGCGAGTGGGCTGGCCATTCTGTAGGACCTCGACGGTCAATCTAACGACCGGGAAAAGTAGTACCCAAATAGTTTCTTACTTGTCTGGAGTAATGTGATGGTGCTCTTGTTGGACTAAAATATCCATATCGAATTAAATAGGATTCGTTTCAACGATTTCAGTGATGAGAGGGTCAACAGTAGTTTCCAGCATATTCAAATACAGTTTCCCTGTTAATATTTGATCAATTAATAGAGGTCCTACAATATGGTTTCCCAATATTCCGGCCCAAACGTTAATTTTTTCTGGATATTGGTTATGTGTTTCCCTGAAAACGTGAGGGTTGATGTCACTCCAATAACGGCAATTTTGTCTGTGACCATTTCCGTACGTACGTATGTACGTTCGTCTCTAAAACAAATATTGTGAAGATAGTTAGGATGCCTTGCAATGGTTTCCGTCATGATTTCGCAGAATATTGGTCTTCGATCAGGGTCATCTTCAGTTAATTGGTCTACCATTTTAATTTTGTATGGATGATACATATTCGTCTTCAAAAGTCTCCACACGGTAGAAGGAGACACCACACAAACATTCGCGACGAAATAAGTAGACTGTTCAGGATTTACTACCATCTCACCAATTATTTGCACTTGCACACTACCGGTAGTTGTGAATTTGGATACAAGTTTCCTCAAATATTTTCTACAGATAGGGCGATTCGGAAAACGTTCATTGAAAATCCTTTCGGTATCGTGAAAGTTACGCGTCGCACCGTAAATGAAAATCGCTTCAATTTTTCCTTCCAATGGACGAGAATTTACCATATTAGAGATTGTTGACGTGTTCACTGTCGTACTGACATCTTTTGTCATTTTTATAAGCAAAAATTGTTCTGCCATCTTCTAGTAGGTGATGGAGATATTGACTTCATGTTCTTGGGTTGTGAAGTATTCGTCAGGAGCTTCAAAATGATGTGTTACAAGACCCCCATTCCATTAAAATTTTTTCCCAGATGGCGCCCAGTCGCCATCTTGAAAGTTTTATTCGTTAATTTCACTTCAAAATAAAGGGTTCATGCATTAAAAAAATTCATTTAAAGAAATGCACTGTATTGAGAACAAACAACTGTTTATTGAGAGGAAACACATACTTGACAGTTATGGATTTTCATCAAGTATCGTCCAATACCATCACATTACATACTGAAAAATACTTAATTAAAGATACTTAATATAATTAAAATATGTTTTAAAAGAGAAGCCCTCTCAAAACAGCTTCTTTCTATGAATACTGAATTGCACAAAAAACTACTTTCGTAACAAATACTTTCAGAAAATATAGTACATGAAAGAGGTAAAATTTTACTTACATGAAACACCATTGATTCTTTTTGTAAGTAACTAAGTTTGAGGATTTGAGGTTTGACGATTCTTTGCCAGAAGTAAATACTTACGTTGCTAAAACACCTCGGTATAGCATTATCTATCATACAATGAAAAATTCGAAATTGCTGGATTCGTGCGGCTTTATATCTATAAATACATAAAATGTGTTTTTGATGATCCGTACTATTTCGGATATTACTTGCCGCATCATTCTAATGGCACTAGAACCCTACCATATTGAACTTTTCCTCAGGGAAACATTATCTTCAAAATAATCATTGAAAAATTACGTATTCAATTATTTGTATTAGACATTTCAGTCACTAATTTTTTTGACTAGCTTTCCAATCTTCAATTGGTTGAAATAAAATCGAGGTCCATTACTTTATCCCATCCAGCTTAGTGCTCTTTCTAAAACTTTCTCGTCAAGTTTTTCTTTAAAAAGTGTAATCGTCGGAACTCGTCGCATGTAGATCTATGATAAATATCGTGCGATCAATTTGCGAAACATTCGTATAAATGCAGTATTTCTCCTAGTTTGAATGTGTGTTTGTGAATCGTGACAAGATGTATTTTATATTAAGATACGAAACAGCATGTTCTACGTCGTTGAAACAGCCGAATTGGTATACCATGTGGTATTTGTTAAAGTCGTCGAGATACGCAAATCAACTTACAGGACCGGTGCCGCTCTCTTTTTTGAAACTTTATACGAGCACTAAACTATTTCTCCGGCGTAGTTTTCTTTTTACCTTGTGAGCTTCCTGACTTGTCCATTTAGTCCAAGTCTGCAGAACACACTGCAGCCTCTTGGGCTTATTGCGTTTATTCTTCCATCTTCTCATGACAGCCATTTCATCAGTCTCGTTCCCGGTAGTAGTTTGTATAGGTTCCGTGTTGGTTGTTCGTCATATTCTTCTGGGCGTAATTTTGTACGTCCTGTGATTCAGTGCCTCACATTCGCATAAGATGTGTAGAGCTGTTTCTATCCCTTCGTTGCATAATCTGCAGCTGAGGTCTCCGTTGTGCAGCCTCATTTTCTTCAGGTGTCCTCTAAGCGGACAATGACCGGTTAGTAACCCTGTAATTATTCTGAGCCGATCCCTCTCATATTGAAGTAGTTCTTCAGTTATTTTCTCGGACGGTTCCCTAATGAAGGTTCTATGTGTTGTTGCCAGGTACTTTTGTCCAGTACTCTGTGTGATTCTCATTGGTCCATGTCCTAATCTGGTTCAGGACCTATATATGAAGTTGATGATCCGCTTGTAGCGCATTCATCAGATTTATCATTACCTGTGATTCCTGAATGCACTGGCACCCAGTACAAAGTTAATTCATTCAGTTCTTCATGGCATTCACATACCAGTTTTGATGTCACCTTCGGCTCAGTCCGGTTACTTGGTCATAGTTCCTGTAGGAAAGCAAAGTCAATTACTTTGTCCTTAAGTTTTTACCAAGGACACATGAAGCGGCCTTGGCATGTTGTGAGTTTGCCTGTAAACACTTGAAGTTAACGAAGTGTTGCCGCAAACTTAGAACTCCTTGGCCCTAGAAAGAAGAAGATAGAGGATCTTCAGGGACATCTATACTACATATACATTCAAATATCCAACAATAATGCAATTCCGAATAATCCAGATATCATTTTTTTGTGTTCCATAATAGGTAGTGGGGGGAAGAGAAGTGAAACATTTTTTGAAGAGCATAATCATATGCAAGACTATATACAGTGAAAAAGGTGGAAATGTCGTTCCCGATTTCGAAAATGAATAGTCTATTCTGAGAAAGGGGTAATTTTAACGACCACTAGCGGCAAATATGTTCATTTTTTGGAGTTGGCCCAATGGTAACATTGTTTGAGAAGCACATGGACTTCATATCAAAAATTAAAAAAATTCACCGAGACCTAAATTTCATAAGAATTTTTCAGGGTCCTTTTCCCTACAAAAAACAACCTTCAAGCAATACTCTATCGTACTAAAATTGTACAAACATCCTAAAATTAATTAAAATATATTCCAGTCTACGACACTTTGCGACATTTCTTTATTGCTTGGATGATCATAAAACGTGGATTCTGAGTAACTGTATGAATGTTCGCATGAATAACAAGACATGAAAACAAATAAAATGAATCCAATTTCGTTTCTCATCTCTCCCTCTCCGTTTGAGTGGCTGGGGAATACAGTTACCATTGTTTACAAAGGAAATTGCATGACCTTCAAGAGGCTCTTTAGAAATTGTAATGGAAAACATATGGACCGACTTCGTTAGTACACAACGGTTAACTTTCTTGTCAATAACCCTGTGGAAGGTTTGCAAGTTGAAGTGTCTTTGTGCCAAATTGCTCTTCAGTCACAAAGATGAAATTTATTCGTAGTGAAATTCATTCTCTTTGAATTTGAACTTCATGAATTTACGGGAAAACAATTTACTTCCATGTCTTCCATGGCAGAAACGAAATGTGGAGTAGAGAGATCCTAGAAGTTCAGTCAGTATTCCAGATTCTAAAAAAATATTGGAAAACAAATACAGACACCCTCAGCCCAAACAGCTGTTTGACTCTCGAAAGGAAGCACAATCTGTAATATTCATAGACCACCTTGAGAACCCAAAGGGAAATAGTCTTTTTATTTGGAGGGACTTGGAGGGATTCTATTCAACTTCGATTTTGATCTTTCTTCATTGAAAAGTTCATTTTAATTGTTTGCTGAACTCTACAAAAAAATAAGTTTCAGTTTTCAGTTTTTTGAGTCACCTATTAGACTTACTCATAAGTCATTTGAAATGATTTTGTATTCGTCATTCACAATGGAAAGCTGACACCTGTTGGACACAGACACTTCATCAAAACAATGTGTGGTCCATAGCAACATGTATACTAAAATGTTTATACGCTGGCAGTAGTATGAATAGAGAGGTGCGAGTTCAAACAACAAGAAAAAATTGTTTTGTCCCCCACCTAAATGAATTTTCCCCACCCGAAACAAGATTCTACGCTGATGGATGAAAAGATGCTAGATACCTTTTGTTTCTTGAAATTTTGAGTTCCTGAATCATTATTTCAATTTATTTCAGGTAACAACTGATCTATGGAGTGTAATATTTCCTTCGACTGAATAACTAAATGAATATTACCGGAGTTTTTTTCAACCCAAATCGTTATTTTTAACACCTCGACACGTGTTTCGATCACCAATTGATCATCTTCAAGAGGAAGATAAAAACGAAACATACTTACGAATGTTATCCTAATTTATACCATAGTTACCTCTTATAGATACCTGCGCCTCAAATATCTTGAATTAATTTCACAATACTGCATCATCTACTAGTCTTGAATTAATTTTACAATATGTCCTAATGTAATAGTCAAGTGATTGTAATAATTAAAATATCATTTTAGCAAGCTATTTAGTATAGTATTACGTATTGGTTCACCATCATTATTCATAATATTATCATGTTCACTTATTTCTACACTCTCATAGGCATCAATATACCTATTGTTGTTAACTTGTCTAACTAATCTTAACTTTGTTGTAAAATATGATGGGCGACTGTCGATTTTTCAGGTCTTCTATATTTTAAGTGTGCTTAGTGTTCCTTATATCTTATTTTAATAGATCTTTTTGTCTAACCATAATATTTTGCTTCGCAGCCCGTGCATTTGATTTCGTAAATTCCAGACTTTCCAAATTCTTGAGTTTGTCTTTTCGATTCCCTTAAAGGCTCTGTAGTGTATGACTTGTTTCAAAAACCACCTTCATACCTAGTTGCTTGAAAATCTTTCCAAAGTTCTGGGTGTATTGGCGGTATGAAACTGAGATATACTTATAATGGTTTTCACCGTTTTTAAAAATCCATATTTCGTTCATTCTTAACCTTCTTAATGCAATGCATCACAGAAAATGTTCTTCCACAACACTATAAGAGCACTTTGAAAAAATAGAAAGCTTTTCAAATTTCTGCGTGTTCTGAGCACTAGATCTTTCTTTTGGAGACTTAACTAAGTTCTGGATATAAAAAAAGCTAGATTTTGTTGTAATGTTCTGGTGAAATTTACAATATATTTTGTCGCTATATCATCAATATAGTTTGAACTGTAATATCTCAATGAATACTTATTCAAATTACTCGAAATAAGTGCAGTTTAAATCAGTTTATGTTTGGCAACCTAACGCATCATTTCGTCAGCGAAAAAATTGTTTGCTAGAGATTCGATGGAGTAAACTAAGGCTGTTTCACCTGGACTTGATTGGTGGATGTTCTACCGGTGAAAAAGTTATAGAAGTATTCGAAAAGATGGTAGTCGCTTGGCGAGAGATCTAAAGAGTATGGTGGGTGAGGCAGAACTTCGACGGCTCATTCGTTTAGTTTTTGAATGGACATCTTCTGTTGAATTGTGCCGGCTGTTGTTGACGCAATTGGTATATTTGGTAAGTTTCTTCACAAAAGGACTCTTCTGTGATGGTTTGGCCCGGTTGCAGAAAGTTGTAGTGGATCATCCCAGTCGCTGACCACCGTACATGGTCTTTTTTGATGGGTTTTCGTCTTTGTGTAGTGCCTGGTGGCTCATCGGTGTTAAACCACTGTCCTGAACGTCTCCTGTTACCGTAGAGGGCCCACTTTACCCACTACACGTGATGATCCGATACAAAAAAGGTCGTTTTGGTGCACGATAGCAAACAAGAACATACTTCGAAACGTGACAATTTTTGTCGATCGTTCAAATCGTAGGGCACCAGTTTTTCGAGCTTGTTGACTTTACAAATTTGGAAAAAAGAACAGCATCAATGTTTAGAGTACACAACTCCCTATCAAACAGTATATGTCACGACGCAGTAGAATAAATATGTTCTGAGATATAGAGCTACAAAAACACATGACATTGAAACGGACAAAACTTTTAAAACAACCATTTATATCAAGAGTTCCGGTATAGCAGTGGTAGTGGACGGACATGTATAGTTCGTCCACATAGATGGTACGTGGATACCATCGCATCGGGGCTAAGTTTTAATGTGTTTTGTGTTGTCCGCCGTTATTTAACGTGCAAGCGTTATTTAAATAATTGTAGTGTATGTTTAGCCGTGGGTTGCGTGGGACGCACACGTGCATGCAAAAAATGTATAGGTTAGAAACAAGATGGGCTGTAGCATGGGTTGAACCCAGACAATGTTTCAGTCCCCAGAGCAAACCACATTATTCACGCCAGAATTCAGGCTGGGGCGGACCGGATGTTCGGCGTAATGGGGCGACTGGACATAATAGCGCCGAAAGGAAGCTGGGTCATAATTAAGCAGAAGAAGAAGAAGAACCATTTATATCATTAGTTTAATGACTCTTGAGTTCTTTCTGAGTAACTTTGGTGGTGGTCCAGAGCAAATCTGGTATAAAAACTGAATATTATACAGGGCTATTCAAATTTATTTCTGTTTATGGATCTCATAAACGATAAGAGATAGAGTGTCGGTTGAATTATGGTAAAGTTGCGTATTATGGTGACCTATTCAATGATGTTAGTAAATCGAATATAGCTCTTTTGGTTCTGGAGATATACAGGAAAAAGCAAAAAATGCCAAATTATTTTTTTGCTTATATCTTCTTTAATCTTCTTTATTCGCGACGTATTGAAAATCTGTTTACATTTTGCTATTGGCCTTTAATGAGGCTCTAAGAATATATCCATGGATCTTTTATACAGGGTATTGTCTGACTTGGGCCACCCCCATCTTTGATTTTTTGAATACGGACCTGTATTTTTGGTTGTAGTTTTTAGATCGTAGACGTTCACTTCATACTGAAAAATTGAATTCAATTTTATATTATAGAATAAATTTTAGGTACCTATTCAAAATTTTTCCATTGCTGTGAGCATTTTCTACAATGAACTTCGAATAAAAACACCTTATTATCTATAAACATATCTACAACGAAAATATAGTATATGTGTTCTGATGAGCTGAACAAAAATGGTACCAATAATAACATCCGAAATGAACACTATATATATTACATCAGTTCGGACTTGTTTACTATAATATAAATTGATTTGAAATCCCTGAAAAAAATAAAAATAAAAGATTAACCAAAAATAACAATTTCACTATACACAAAAAACTGAAATTACAAGGAAATAACATACAAGCTACAACCAGAAAATTAAAAATTTAAATAATGATTAAAACTGAAAATAAAAATATTATTAACAGAAATTAAAAAACAAATAAGAATAAAAATTAAAAATTAAGATTTCAAATCAAGTTACGTCACGACGTTTCGATTGTTAGTATCCACAATCGTCTTCGGGTGATAAATGGACTTATTCCTCCGAAATCTGACTATTTATAGGTCATTCGGGTGCTTTCACCTTTCACCTATCCTCTCTTTCCTCTTTCCGGTTCATTGGTTTCAGCGGAAGATGACCGTTTGGCGGAAGTTGGTCGTTTTTCGCTTGATAATAGTCCATATGTTACGTATCTATACGCTAGCTTGACTAAATGCATTGTTGGACAACATATACGCGGCTTTCTTGAATTTTCTCCTAAACCAGTGTTCCTCTTTTTGGCTTGATTCCACCTTGAGCCCATTTGATATTATGTTGATGAGTCCAAACATGCTCTGCTATTCCGGATTTGTTGATTTACCCTCGCTGTGTGTGTTTCTTGTGCTCAGCAATGCGAACTTTCAATGGCCTCTTAGTTTCACCGATGTATTCTCCGCACTCGCAGGGTATCTGGTAAATGCAATTCTTGGAATCGCAGTCCGCGTTTGGAGGCCTGGTTTTTGTTAGGCTGCTACGAATAGTGTTCTCAGATCTGAAATAGGTCCTGATATTATACTAGGACCCAATCCTTCTAATCTTTCCGATAATCCTTTCATGTAGGGAAGTACAAGTGCTGGTTGTGACGGCTTATCTTCCTTGTGGAGCTCTCGCTGTCTTCTAGCTAAGGCCTATTCTACCATCACTCTGGAGTAACCATTCCGTTGAAGGTAATTTTTGATGATGCCTATTTCTTTTTCGAGACCTTCCTTTGTATTACAGAGTTCGAAAGCACGGTCTAGTAGTGTCTTGATAATTCCTCTCTT